>JWJB01010369.1:0-26484 GCA_000812895.1 Rutstroemia sydowiana
GAATGGTATGGTGTAAAGGGAGATGGGAGGAAGTCATGAAGATATACCAGGAAGTAATGTTGAGATATGGACACAAGGACTTCCCATTCACCCTTCATCAAGCAATGGCTTGGCTCGCGAATGTACATACAGGAACAAAGAATGAAAAGCGACGTATGCTAGATACATAAATCACCGCATATCTTACTCACTCACTCACTCACTCACTCACTCACTCACTCACTCACTCACTCACTCACTCACTCACTCACTCACTCACTCACTCACTCACTCACTCACTCACTCACTCTCTCTCTCTCTCTCTATCAAATCACAAAGGACTTTTCCCTCCTTAATCCCACGTCAGATCTTTTTACTCCGCCGACATTTACATTCATTCCAAGTGATTACTTCATTTTTTCCCTCTTAAGCTTTTTACTCACAATTCTATTATTGTATCAAGAGATTTTCTTAATTTAAAGCTTGTTTCTTTTGTCCTTGAATTTTTATTCATTGATGACTACAATTCAACGCGACTTTTAACTCGACGAGTCTCATCCCATCAAGTTATTCTACCTACAATTCTGAAACCTGGACCAATTCACGCAATCAGTTCTTAAACCACAAAACCGGCGCACATCTGCCGTCATGGGGAGAAGAAAGATTGAGATCAAGGCGATCAAGGATGATAGGAATCGTTCAGTGTATGCTTCATTTGGGATAATATCATGCACGGCGCAAAAGCTAATAATTCATTTCTCTAGAACGTTTCTCAAGCGCAAAGGAGGTTTATTCAAGAAGGCGCATGAGCTTTCCGTCCTCTGTTCCGTCGATGTCGCGGTCATAATATTTGGAAATAATAAGAAACTATATGAATACTCCAGTGGGGATATGGGAGAGATTTTGACGAGATACCAATACGTACGTGTTTACCCGCGACTGGCGCAAAGCATAATGACTGATATAGAATTATAGTATGGAGGAGCGAACGAACACAAGGGGCCCGCTGATTTTATAGGAAAAGGAAAAGGGGATGGTGACTCCGACGATGATGATGATGGATCTCCTCCATCTCTCCATGGATCAGTTGAACCTCCGCAAATGATGCCTCCTCAATATGCACATCAACAGCAATTTCAACGCATGCGACACGTCACACCATCTGCCTCACCTCCAATTCCAAACGGAGTTTTTCCCAATCCACACCAGCGCCAACATACACCACAACCTGGAATGGGTTCTCGTCCATCGTCAAGAAACCAAATTCGAAGACCTAGCGGCCTTGTCCCGCAACAGTCTCAACCACCAAATGGACATTATGCGTATGCGCCTAACCCACCACCATATAATCCTCACGGTCAAATGACACCCGGTCTACCTCCTCATCCCCACACTCATGCTATGCCACAACATATGCAAGGTCCACCTCAAGGAATTCCTCACCCGCATCAGAGCCCTCAGCCGCAATATGGACACTTCCCATCTCCTCAGCAACAACCACAGCAGCACCCACAGCATATTCCCCAGCAAATACCTCAACCACATCCCCAGATTTCTCAACACCCGCAGCATATTCCATTACACCCCCAGCAACATCCCCAGCAGCAACATCCTCAGCAGCAACATCCACCGCAACAGAATCTTCAGCAGCATCCTCAGCCGCATCCGCAGCAAGCTCATCCGCAACATGTGCAGCAATTATATGCAGATGAACAAAAAAGGTCTTCACTTCCACCGACTTTCCCGCAACAAGAGAGACCATCTTCGCGCCCTACCCCATCTCCCCCACAGCCTCAGCAACCACAAATCATACAGCCTCCCCCACCTCAGCACCAGCAACATCAAGGGTCATCCCCAGAGCAAAAACCGCAGTTGCTGGAACCAATCAAACGAACGTCGATCAAATCTAGAAGCATATTTACACCAATTGATGAAAGTCGATCAATGCTTTCTCAAATTTGGGCAAGTTCGAATTCAAATCCAGACACGATAAAACCAGATCCAGGAGTTCAACAAAACACGGCAGATGTTCAAATAGCTCGGATAAAACATCCATCATCGCCGCCACAGCCACAACGAATACAAACACACAACAAGAATCGCAATATTTCGTTATCATCTGTCGATAGTTTTACCCCGCCATCACGTACGAATAGTGCTCAACTGAGTGCAGGTGGTGGTAAAAGACCTGTTTTGAAAGTACAGATCCCCGAGGAAGCATCAGATAATGGTGGATCTGCAACTGCGGAAGATCTTTCATCTCCACGTTCTGCTAATGCGGCTGGTTCTACTGCGCGTCGTAATGGAGGTGATCACGGTGGCATGGTACTCCCACCACCATCACCTTCTGCATCGGCACTTTTATCTGCTGGAGCGACAGGCCCACCAAATCCGTTTGCCCGCCCACACCCTGTTACTCAACCTGGTCAATCGACCAATGCAAGTAATAACACCAATTCAAATAATAGCAATATGATTGATACACCGGTGTCAGCGCTTCCATCACGATTCATGAATACAGATTTCTTGCCTAGTCCATCTTCATTCTATCCTGAATGGAACTTCAGAGGAAGTGATTCAAACACACTTCCAAGCCCTCTTAACTTTGCAACACCTGTTGTTGGGACAGGCCCAAGCTTTTTACGGGAGGATAATAGCTCTGATAGAAATGGAAAGAGAAAGACACCGGAACAAGATACAGATCGTGAAGGTGGAGATTCGAAGAGGACAAAACTGGAGGGATAAATTATACAACTACGAGGACATGATACTGATGATTGGGCATTTTTTTGGATTGTTGGGAAAGAAAAAAGCTAATGGTTTCTTCCTTGATATTTATTGAAATGGTGGAACAGACCTCATTCTATGTTTCCATCCCATGCATTTGCAATTCTATTTCGGGGAGGCGTTTTGATATGTTCTTGTTGGAGAGTATTGTTTTTTATTGTATTTTGCTATTCTTTTTTTCCACATCTGCTCTAAGGATTTTTTTACTCAATTGCACTGCACTGCACTTCTTCAACAACTACATAGTTTTGAAGATTCATTGTTAAATCACATACCTCGAGGTGAAATTTGATTTGGGATGGGCGGTTTTGCATTTTCCTCTTGTAAATACCCTTGGGTTTCGTGAGGGGCGTTTATGTTGAGGGTTGCTTTTTCTTTAGTTTTATGGTATTTGGATTTTTTGATCAACTTCCCCTCCTTACAGATATCCGATATAAAGACGCTTTTATCTTCGAATATGTTTGCATTCCCACAATGAGGAGAGGAATATCTTTGGGAAATTTATGGGTAGTGAATGGTGCTTTGGGTATACATGCATGCCATTGGGGTTGAAATAGATATAAAAGATATTCTGTGGTTGTTGGAGCAAAGGGGGTGAGGATTTGTGAAAAATAGGAAGGATGGGTCAATGGATGGATATGTACGAGTGCTAGCATGGCTGTGGGACATGGGGGTGGTGAATGGAAGGTTAAGATTATTGGTACTGTAGAAAGTAACAAAATAAAGGATATTCAAATGAATTTGTGTGTATTGATGTGGATTGTGAAGTGATTTTTTCGAATGGGGGGTTGAAGATTAAATGCTGGGTGTTGTCTGCATTTATATCTTATCTGATTTAATACTCCCATATTCGATTAGCTAGAGGAAGGAAGGGGGGGCAGTAAGCAAATGCCAAGTCGGACATCCCCTCCCTTAAACCGCCACTAGTTGTTGCTTAAGCTAGTCTATCTAGATTCTACAGTATGGTAGAACTATGTCGATCTTATATCAATAGCTGGTGAAGCTACTTTGCGTGGCTTTTTAAGGAATTTCTAGTGTGTATGCGTGTATTGCTTGACAGATGGACGTTAAGGGATTGTGATGTGAGTAGATGAGGCAAGAAGCTATTGAAAAGAGAAATTAATGTCAATTCTATTGTATTGATTTGACTTGACTTGAGGCTTGGATTGGATGTTTACGTTTTCTTTCCTGGGGATATGTACAGTTATTGTGGTTTGAATGTTTTGTAGCTCATTGTACTGCTTACTTATAGGTAGTGCAAATTACAAATGCATGGAGAGGAGAGGAAAGGTACAGGAACAGGTAGGTAGGTACCTGCATGTCCGAATGAAGATTCGGTAGACTACGTAAATAGAGTAGAGTAAGGTTAATATATTTCCCCGGATGGATACGTATCATATGTACTGTTTGACACTAAGATATATCTAGAGTAATTGGAAGGGAATGGAAGGAAAGGAAGAAGAAAACCTAGTCCCAAGATATTGGGATTTGGATCCAAGATGTAATAGTAAGATAATGTATGTATGGATAGATCGACAGCTTTATTGAAAATGGTTTATTCTATAAATCATGATTGATTGATTTCGATAATTGTCGTGATGTATTACAGATAGTCTCAGCACCGAGATTTACGAAAGCACGAAGTGGGAATCAGATGAGAATCTCATGAGTGTGGAAGGGTTCGAATATTGGTGTGGAGGCGGATGCGTAACGACTCCTTACTTGATTTGGAAGCGGGGGAGGTACGATATCCGACTTGGGTATGAGCTTATAGCCTTGTACAACGTAGGTGGTTTTATTGGATCCGGACTATAGGATTTTATTGAAATTACGAATGAGATGAGATGACGGGTACGGTATATGCATATCATTTTAAGCAAAATTGAGCCGATGGGTGGAAATGGTTGGGGCTGAATTTGATGGTTTCTATTATATTAAGTTTGTCCCTTCCTCCGTTATTTGACCTTACTCTATTCATCAATTCAATTCAATTTGGGGGTTTCTTAATTTTTTCCTATTTACAGTACTCAGAGGCAAATAGAGGCACATAACTCTCCAAAAATGCACTACTCGACACTGATTCCCCTCACAGGCGCGCTCCTCCCCACTGTCCTCGGCTCCCCATCCCCTGCAAACTTATTTGGGGGAAACGCATATGTCGGAAACGGCTTTGGGAGCGGAAACGGCAACGCAGCATGGTCATCATTCGTCTCTGCCTATCCAACAGGAACTGCAGTCCCAAGTAGCGCATGGGCTTCATTCACCAGCGCAAATCCAAGTGCTGTCCCAAGCGGCTGGGCATATGATGGAACCGGATATGGATTTGGATACGCAAATGGAAACGCAAATCCAGCATGGTCATCATTCGTTTCCGCCTACCCAACAGGAACCGCCGTTCCAAGCAGCGCGTGGGCCTCGTTCACTAGCGCAAACCCGAGTGCGGTCCCCAGTGGATGGGGATTCAATGGAAACGGTTACGGATATGGATTCAACGCGAATGCAAACCCAACTTGGTCATCTTTCATCTCGGCTTATCCAACCGCTAGCGCAGTTCCCAGCAGTGTTTGGGATTCTTTCACCAGTGCAAACCCGAGTGCGGTGCCTAGTGGATGGGGATATAATGGTGCTGGATATGGGTACGGTCCTTTTGTAGCGAGTGCTACTGCTACTGGAACTGCTACCGGTACTCCTACGGTGAAGTATGGCGGCGTTGCGGTTGCCACTGGATCAGGCGCTAGTGTTGTGAATAATGGATATACGGCTTTGGAACAGATTCGCTATACGCTTTCAAAGGAGACGTTTTTGTTAGATACGAAGGATTGGGATGGATTGGATGCGATTTATACTGATGATGCAGTGGCGAACTTTACGGCACTTGGTGCGGGTGTTTGTGAGTTATATCAAACCATAACACAGCATAAGTAATTAACACTCTTCACAGGGACAGGACTCGCGCAAATCAAAGCCAACGAAGCCAGAGCGCTTGGTAGCATCCAGAACGGTATGCATCAAATACTATCCAGCGCCATCAGTTTGAACACCAACTCCACCTCCAACTCTACTTCACTTTTCAACACCAATTCCAACTCAACTGGTAATGGAGCAACAGCAACTGTAACAAGTTACTACACCTTCCTTCATTTCACAAATGCCGCAGATGGCAAAACCCAAAATATCTGGCAGGCGTGGAGTAAGTACGTAGATGAGTGGGTTGATACGGGGGATTACAATGGGACTGTTAGTTCATGGAAAGTGAAGGATAGGCAGGTTTCCGTGTTGGGTGGTCCAGTCAGGTGAGTTTGAACTTTTCTTTCTCTTTTATTTTCTCCGCCATAGACTAGTTTGGTGATTCTGGTAGATGGGAGAAAGGATGTGTGAGTGGAGAATTTTGTTAACTGACATGTTGATATAGCGGCGATTACAAGATTACCCCCCCTTGAACGATCGAACAGATGGTGAACGAGCATTGGAGTAGGATATATGAAAATAATCACATATCAAGATAATTCATGGTCTTGAGCAAAACCTCCAAAGAAATAGTGGCCCAAAGTTTAGACGGGAACTGGAATTTGTCGTATTAATATCCTGTACATACAAATCTAGACAAAAAGTTGTCTTTCACTCATTTATCTTTTTGGATCATTTGGCGAAGATTGTTGTTTCAGAGACGGATTGAAGGGCTCTCATTTAAGTCCACTTGGGAAGGGTATAATGTAAATAGCACTAGTGGAGGTAATTAATATTGATATTATGTTGTATCTGCTCTTTAGTGATTGATATGTCCTTTGAGTATTGTGCTGGTGTATGTTTTGTAGATGGGGCGAGGTTTGCAAAAAAAATTGGTGCGGAAGGAGAGTATGAGTGAGTGCAGTGGAGTGAGTATTTCTCCTAATTCCTATCTCTTTGATGATCTGATGGACGGGAAATTATTGGGTGTTTAGTTCATGTACTACTACGGATATAGGGAGGTGGTATTCACTCGTTCCATCCCATCACATCCTACGAGTATTTCCATAAACATGAAATTAAATTCTCAACTAACAGAATCCGCGATAAGGTGTAATAAAAATAATTATTTACTGGGCCTTATGGGATATCTCTCCCTCTTCATACTGTATACTTATCCACTAGAGTTCCATGTATCGAAGTTTGATGTCTCGGAACACCTTCTGCGGAAGTATTGTGGTTTTACATACCTGTATCTAAGTATGACGGAACCTTAACACACTTCTACAGAAATAAATTGGAGATTGATGGGGAGATCGGCATTACAGCCATATGGAGACGTGGAGAAGGAGGATGGTGAAAGTTACATGCACAATACATATGTAAGACTTAGCAATGGTAGGTGCTGATTTTACGAGATGAGACGAGGGGTAAAATGTGAATGCGATGAAATTTATAATATGATAGTGATACTAATCAATGATTATAATGACACAACAATGATGAATATGTATGGAGGGTGAGGATATATGTTTACTCAACTTACATCACGTTTAACTATGTCTCCCGACCAAACATTCAGCGCACCATTACCACAATCCACTTCCCCAATACACACCTGTACGTCTGCGACCTTGGCTTGGGTTGGCGAGAATGATATAAAAATGATGATAACTCATTACTGGAGTTGAGACAGGAAATGGTAATAGTTACTCGGCGAGGCTTCCAAACAGTTTGGTATCTCTTGGCTGGATACCAGTAGAACTCGTCTATCCGTGCTCTTCTCTGATACATATGGAAATTAGTACTTTACGAATTGATTGGGATTTATAAGGATAATGATGGCAGGGACCGAAGGAGAAGAGGTGATGTGGGCGGGATAGTATTGGCAGTGAATATGTCCTGTTTATGTTGATCAAATTATCTGGTATTCAGCGTCAGGGCAGATGCGGAATCCAATGTTCAATTTCTATTTAGTTTTTAATTGCTATTCAATGTTCCAGTGCTATTCAATGTTCCATCGCCATTCAATCTTCAATCGTCATTCAACAAATCAAAATTATAAAACTCAATGTTCAACTTTCACTCAATAAATCTAAGTTTTAACCTTTTCTTTTTTAATCCAATGTTCAAGTATAGTTTAGTAAATCAAAATTATAAAACTCATTGTTCAACTTTCATTCAACAAATATCATTTATAAAACTTATCGTTTATCTTTTGTTGAGCAACTCTAATTTTCAAATCCCTTTTTAAGAATTCAATCTTCATCTCTTACTTGAAGAATAAAATTTATAAATGATCAACTTTGATTCAAGAATTCAGTTTTATAGAAGGGAGTTTCTGTGTTTACATTTTGTCTAACACCTATTTGTATAGAGTCAGTTTTTTGTTACACTGCGCTCACTAATGTAGGACTGTGAATACTTGAAAGTTTATACTTGAATTCGCCATGATACAGCATGCTTATGTGCAAAAAAGCTATGGACATGTTTATATATATATACAAAGAACTGATCTCTCCACCTTCTATATTCCTATTCCTCCCATCCCCTGGTTGAATCTCTACTCATCTACCATTCACAGGTATCATCATCATCTCCCTGATCACCGCCCTGATCGCCACTAGCCTGCGACGAAGGCTCTGTACTAGTCGAGCCACTCACTGCTGATGCACTCGCACTCGCTACACTAACTGACGAAGAAGCCGTGCTTCCACTTGAAGTTACAGCAGTTGTAGTATCCGAACTCGAAATCGTTAATCCGCTCAGAGCCAGGATCTTCTGCGCAGCATGCTCGGCAGCAACCATAACAATAGCCTGTGTGTTACCTGTTGGTAAATCTGGATGTATGGATGCGTCAACCACAAACAGGTTGTCTGTGCCGAAGACTTGGGTATTGGTATCCACGACCGCTGTTCCATCATTGGTGGCTCCCATCTGTGTGGTACTGACGAAATGATCTCCTTGAGTGTAATCAGCCGCCGCAACAATTGAGGCACCGGTTAAGGTACTATCGGCTGGAGTCATGATGGTAGAGTTGCGGGCTGCGGCGAGGAGTTTGTCGATCATCGTTATCATTGCCGTCTTATCGGCATCTGTATTCATCCATGGATTGGTTGTAAATTCAGTGGCGCCGCTGGAGGTCACTCCGAGAACTCCAGTGGAAGTAGCACCGTGGGTAAGGTAGAGCTTGATGCGAACTTGGCCTGCGGCGGGGGAGTTACAAGTTCCTTGGAAATAGTTTGTTGTGCCATTGGTGCTGTTGAGGGAGGTCCAGAAGTTGAGACGCTGACCAGATTGCGCCAGCGGGCCCGATCCAGCAGCGAATAAGTCGATGTTTGTTTGAGATGGATCGGTGAAGGCTGCCTCTAACATGGAGGTTGAATTGCTAGCCATAGAACCGGTGATATTGAAGACGAGGGAGAAAATTGGATGATCTCTGACAATGCTGCCTACAGGGAGGTTGATCCAATCGGCCTCATCTGGGAGAGTTACACAGGTGCTACCGTTCTTGACAATGTTGATTTGGTCGGTGGGCCCGATGCCAGAATTGATCAAGATGCGTGGAGTAGACATGGATCCACTAGCAATGATGAGTTTACCGCCGGCATTGAGGTTGATAATTTGTCTAGTACCAGTGGAAACTGATTCAACTTCGACGCCCGAGAAGGTGGTGCTGTTTGTGGTGCTACGAATTCCCCTGACAACTTTGGTGTTCAATTGAGCTTTGAAATTGGACATTGCGGTAGCAAGAGGGTAGTAACTCTTAACTGGACCAGCACGCATTCCATCTTGGATATCCCAAGGTGGGTGACTGTAGATACTGTTCCTGTCGGTTGATTCAATGGCATCAATGGAAGAGAAGCCCATACCACTCAAGTACGTGGACATGACGGTATAGGCAGCTTGATCGTATTGCTGGCCGTTCTCGGAAGCAAGAGTGGTTCCTGGGTTGCGAGAGTATAACCTGTCGGCAGAGGCGCTGACATCAGACCACTTCCATCCAGCAGGCCATTTGTCGTCAAAGTCGGCGGCTTGTGGTTTCACGAACATCAACGCATTGACCATAGTTCCACCTCCTAATATACACCCAGCCACTTTAAGCATAGTTAGAATGATTACTCAATAGATCTTATAGGGAGTTTTGAAGCTTACTATCAGCTGTATCAGTGCAGTATTCTGACGAAATGCTGGCAGTCGTGAGGTAGTAGGACATTGCGGGTACGTCGTACTGGGTTACAGTATCATTCCATGAAACAGTAGCTGTGCCGCCAGTAGCATAAGTGGAAGCATTTCCTCTCTCCAACATCAATACTGAGGCACCTGTCTCGGCAAGTCGCTCAGCAACAATGATTCCGGCTGGACCAGCTCCTGCAATAATATAATCATAGGTTGAATTGGAAACTGCGACTGTAGTGTTCGAGCAGGTGGTCGTGGTGGTAGTTGTGTTGGATACAGTTGCTGCGCTGGCCATTGCAGCCCATGTTGCATAGTCGGCACTCATGGCATCCGCTGTTGGGATACCAACATCACCATAACCAGTTCCATGATAGGTAAATGTAGCGTCATCGGCGGAGTCCCCATTCGTGACTGTACCATTGCCAAAAGCCCAGCCCAAGATTACTTCGGAGGTACTAGACTCAAAGGTGTATGTGCTTCCAACACAGTATTTGCAAAGGAAAGTAAATGACATGTGAGTTGAGTTTACGAAGGTGCCGTTGGAAATAGGCATCAATGATGTGGTGGTATTGGCATAGACGGATGGCGAGGTGTAACCACTGGAAAGGGTTAGCAAGAACTCATCAGAGTGAACAAGTTATATGGCTGACCTTGTTTCACGTAATGTAGAGATAACCTCATCATCATTGGGCCATGCTACAATGAGCATACTGCCAACCATGTCACCAGTTAACGAGACACCTCCATATCCATCGCCCGTACTTGGAAAAACCTAGCCGTTGTCAATATTAGGAAAAGATATGACCTCACTTGACTACTTACCATCTGACCAATGAAGTCTGATGCAATGGTCTCTGGGAAGGCCATACCAAATGTAAACTCAGTGTCTGCATCCGTAAATCCTTGGAAGGTGATACCGGTGTTTGAATCGATGTATGAAGTAGCCTGAGCTACAGCTCCGGCCGTGAACAGGCCAAGGCCGAGTAAAGAAGAACGCATTTTGAAGAGATTCGTTCCTTGACGTATGAGTTTTGAAAGAATGTATATAGTTTTGAAGGAATGTTGGATTGAAGAACTCAAGTAACGGTCACCGGACCTGTAAATGAGAACTGAAAGAATGAATGGATTTGAAAAGAATGTATGCCGTCAAGGCTACTACTCAAAAAAAGAGTAAAAGGAAGGAAGGTAAAGGGAAAGAAAGTAGGATCCGCGATGGCAAAGATGGCATTGATTTTGTGGCCGATGCTAAGCCTTTTGTATTTTTTGAGTTCAATTCATTTCTCTCTATGCGCGGGCTATCCATTGTAAGAATTCATTAATTCCTAATACCAAGTCCTAATCCACCAATGATTTGAGAGGCTTATTTGTTGGTTCATCTATTTGATTCTGGATTGTTCTTGCTTAGCCAAATGAACTGGGGTTGTTTCCTAATTGCCCCTCTCTGATTTGTTTCCCTCAAAAATGTTTGTCTATATTTGATGCACAAAATTAGTGGGTACAGGAATGGTGGGTTGGTGATGTTACTATGAAAGGAGTGTGGATGAGGTTATATTGACACTTAATTAAAAATTTCGTCACCTAAACACCGATAGGAGACTCTCTTCCATGTTTCGAAGTTTCAAACCCTTTTTCAGACCATATAACTTATGATAAGTCTTGGAATAGTCTTCTTTTGGGGAATAGTTACCAGCAGTAAAGCTTGTAATAGAAAAGTTCATCCGCAAAAGGTTCCAGAAAAAGAAAAATTCACAAAATCTGTAGTTAAAAGCCTCAGGGTATATCCCGAAGAAACGAAATGATATAATTGGAGTATCTTGTATATTAAAGCTTGTTTCCTACATCCTAGGTAATCGTTTCAGATACATAAACAAAAACGTCCCGAAAAACAAATCCTACTGAATGGTAATAGACGGGTGATAGTACTGTAATTTAACTTTACCAATGCCATAGTTCTATGTTTTCCGTAGGTAATGGATTTGAATGAAGTTAACAAGTCTTATGCTGCTGATTTGATTTATATGGATTGCTACTTTAAAATAAAGTATATATACTTCATATAATATCGTATATAGTTGATATATTGTAGTTGGAGTACAGTAGTCGTGAAGATATAAAATCTCTCCATCTTCACTTCACGTTTTCTTACTAATCACTCTAATCTGTAACAAGTCAAAGTGTAGCGAGAACTCTCCCCCCTTACTATCAAATAATTCTAAAAATATATTACCAGTAATTCGTATTTGGTATGAGCGTTCTTGCATCATCAGTTTTTATTTAAATAGATTTTTGAGTCAAAGTCCTGCCGGTGGATAAGGATAAGGTTGTACATAAGAACGTTGGAATGAAATGATTTACCGGTGATCTTATCGATCTCACTGGCATACCGAATAGGACAGCCGGTTTCCGAACTTCTCAATATCAAAGAGAACCTGAACAAACATGATATAGGAAGATGAAAATTTGGAAATCAAATCCAATGCAGCACTGCAATAATTCATTACTGTACAAAGTCACAAACTCGTATCGCTGGTCTCCTCCTGACCTAGATCAATCGTATGGATGGTTGCGTGGCCGCTTTTCGTAAGCAAAATCATAGGTTCCACTCATCCACTACCTCTTCCTTTGTCGGCTATTACTGATTATTCTATGGAGCTGCAGCCCACTGTTGGTAGAGAGATTTCAAGATCTCATCACCGAGGAAGTGCCGTGGATACCGAAGACTATCCACACCGCGGGCGCTACAACTCAATGGTACAAGTAAAAACAATTTGAGGTCCACCAAGGTACTATAGTCAAAACAAGTACAGCAGTAATTTTAGATTGCAGTATGTATTTATGTTGGATATTGTGGCACCTATCCAGTATCGTCGAAACATCGAATATATAGAAGTGGCAACAACCACCCGCGCGCAACGAGTGAATTTACTCACGGGCTATCCCAAGTAAAGAAGTCTTTACTACTTCTTGTGCATAAGTATGTACTGTACAGCTGTTCGTATGCTATGCGAACCGATCGGACAATGTTTGAAGAATATTAGCCATGCTCAGAATTCCGTTACCAAAGAAATACGAGTAGTAAAGAGAAGTGTAAATGATGGATTATAGCTGGCTCGTCTGCCTTGTTTGAACCACCAACAGTTCACTTCTTCATCCATAATTTCTCTTTTGCTTGACTTCAAGACCAGAGGCTGAATTTATTACCACCGAAACCCGAACCTGAGGGTAGTTGATAAGGTTATTCATCAGTGGTAATCAAATATACCTGCTCGGCTCTTCATGGTGTCTCAAACGGCAAGTATTTATACCAAGTGAACACCATGATGTATCCTGATCCACATGATTCTGGGCGGCTGAGGATCAATGAAGACTTTGGATCAAGCCATCGCCTTTACATTCTTCATGTTTAGAATCCGAAGGGGAAAATTCTGGAGGCAGTATCCACGAGTTCAAAATCTTCTAACCCACTCGAAGAACGACAGCTATAACACCAATTTCCAATACCCACACCATAATCTCATTCAATCCAACTCTGGCCAACACATATATTCCCAAAGACAACAAACTCCCACCAAGAATGCGGAAACCTTGTGTTACTCTATCGACCACTTATCTCATCTCCTAAAGACGAGCTACCGTGTTTCAAATTCGGCACTTCTACTCTTTCATCACTCACCCGAAAATCAAGCTTCCACTGCTAACGTGCTCGCCCAAAATGCCAACCTGCATATCACAATTCAAGAAACCAATACCACATCAAGATTACCGAAGCTCGGAGATCGAAAGCTTCTTGAACGAGGTGAATGGCTCAACGAGCATCTATCTCGAACAAGCAGGATGAAATCCAGGAAACAATGGAAGCGTGTCGTCGAAAACTTCGACATGACACCAATTTAGGTATGGGAAACCGTGGTGACAACTTTGCTGCCAATTGATTTGAAGTGTCTGCTTACCAGGCGAGACATATCTAGCGGGCAGTACAGTACGACGATACTTAGTTTTGAAATGATGGGCTGTGGTACCTGACATCTTGGTACTTAGGAGGAATATGTGTGGTTCTGCAAAGTTATTTGGCAGTCGAAATTAATCCTCCACTTGGCGATATACTCGCGATGATCAGAACATTGTTTGCGAGCCATTCAATGAAAGCAATGCTGTCTTTGGTACCAATTCTCCTATAGAAGTGGAAATATTCGGATTTTTGGTAATGATAATCTAGTTGTGTGCAGTATGACCTACCTGTCGAACCACCTTTCTAAATGCTTTCATTGCAAATCTATCCAAGCGCTGCAGCAAATTGGATATGGAGAAAACCCGTGATCCTTACCATATGGCAGAGTGATAACCAATCATATAGTTACAGTGGATCGTATTAGTTGTTAAACAGTAAGAAAGCGGGGTGCTGTGATAATTCAATGATGTTGGATGTTAGCAGCTGATATTATTGTCGTCAACTTCATCCTATTGGATATAGAAAGTAGATGGATTATACCGGTGTGTATATGTTTGGTTTCGAGGCCATGATCGGCAATGATTTCCGCAACAATAAAAGCTAATCTGCTGCCGAAGCTGCCGTTCCCAATTGAAAATGTTGACTGGATTGCGAACCTGAAGAACATGACAACCTGGTCCCAGTCTTCCTCCATCATCTGAAAATCGTCAAGCAATATGACTGATCTGTGATGATTGCTAGTAGAATCTGCTTGCGTACTAGACAACTGCATTTGATATGCATGACCTGGATCGTTTGTACACAGGGGGAAGAATATCAAGTTCACTTCCTTCTTCAAATAACAAACTACGAACTCACCAATTATAAAGCTTTGAGTGAGCACCATCCATAGCATTTCCAGAAACTCATGGGCAACAAGACAAGGGAATAAATGCAAGCCATCACGTTTTCCCAGACTTTTCCCCATTGGATGTGGAGATGAAGGGGTTGCACGGATACCTCCGATTCCAATCTGGCCAGTATTATAATTTCAACCTTTATAACTCAGCAATTACTCATACCATACGACGTGTTCACGGTGTATACATCATGTAGGAGATGGTGCCCCACTATCAGGCAGCATGGTATTTTCTGAAATCATTATCCAAAAGAGACTACAGTATCAGTTCTATTGCAGCATTATGGCAATGACCCTTGCAAGGTAGCACTCTATACAATGGCTTTTTGTGCAAGAAGACCGGGTATCTCAACAATAATATATGAGGAGCAAAATATGAGACTCCATGTTTTCGTCCAAGGAATTCTACCCCAAAACAAGGCGAGAAGAAGAACGTGAAGATGAATTATTGCGAATGCGGATGCAGTAATACAAAAGACTGCTGCTGGACTCAAGGAATGGGATGCTGGGAAAAGCCTCGGCTGAGATTTTGAGATAAAGGGTCATCCCCTAAACGGAATGAGCGCCGAGTTAATATGCTGTGATAGTTCAGGATCGTCACTATCTCAAGAATAATGAGGTGATGTGTCTGATGATGTTAGTGGATCTGGGACAGCTACATGCGTCAATGTGGATATGCTACTTTCTGTTACTACTACTGTACCCCGTATTCCTATCCTTATAAAGTGGAAGAAGACTCATTCAAAATCAAATTCTTTACAAACATCATACATCTCTACTCATAAACAGCAAAAACAATAAATCAACATGCCATCCCTTCCCAAAACTTACAAGGCGGCTGCCTTCGAAGAGTATGGTGGTCCATTGGTCTTCAAAGACGTCGAGCTCCAAGAACCCACCGAGGGAAAAGTCCTTATCAAAGTTCTCGCCTGCGGAATCTGCCACACAGATGCCGATGTGCAAGTTAGAGACGCAGCTTATGGAAACGGAACATTCCCCATGGTCCCCGGCCACGAAATCATCGGCGATATCGTAGCTGTTGGTGCCGGTGTTACAAAGTGGAAAGTTGGGGATCGAGTAGGAGGCGCGTTCCACGGTGGACATGACTTCACCTGCAGACAGTGTCAAAAGGCTCTATTTCAACTGTGCGATCTACGGCTGGGCAATGGTATTACCCACGACGGAGGCTTCGCGGAATACGTAACTCTGAGAACAGAGGCGGTGGTGCAAATTCCAGCTGATCTTGATCCTGCTGAGTGTGCACCAATCCTCTGTGCTGGCGTTACAGCCTTCAATGCGATTCGCAGAGCCAAGGTTGGACTGGGTGAATTGGTGGCGGTTCAAGGGCTTGGTGGAATGGGCCATTTGGCTGTACAGTATGTCGCCAAGATGGGATATCGTGTGGCGGTCTTGAGTTCGGGTGAAAATAAGAGGAAACTAGCTCACGATTTAGGAGCTCATTTTTATTTTGATACATCGAAGGAGGTGCCAATGCAGAAATTACAGGAGTTGGGTGGTGCTTCTCTTATTATCGTCACAGCTCCAAATCCAAAGGCTGCCGGACCTTTACTTGGTGGACTTGCTCACGGTGGAACTCTCTCGATATTGCCTGTTTGTGGTTCAGTTGAATTTGACACGCGTTTGCTCATAGGATTGCAAGCTTCCATATCTGGTACCGTAGCTGGAACTCCAGTAGATTGTGAAAATGCTGTTGCATTCACTCAATTACATGGAATTAAGTGTATGGTGGAGAGGTTCCCATTCAAGGAGGCAAACAAGGCGTTTGATCATATGGTGAAGGGAGATGCTCGTTTCAAATCTGTTCTAGTAATGGAGTAATTGTATACAGGCAATGTAGACCTATATACAGCAATAGAAATCTTAGAGAAAGAAAAGCATGTTACTACCTAGGTACTTCCCTCAACTTCCCCTCTCACTCACCTTATAGTAAGTACCGTTTCTCCTAAGGTACATTTCTGGTGTGATATCGGTAGTAAAATACACCTACAGTAATACTTCCGCACCTAGACTCAAGTACTAGGTATGACTTGTAGGTTGTGAAGATATATCTATTTTTATTATTTTTTCCTTACCTAGCCTAGATACCGTTATTTACCCCCGAATATAAAATCTATTAGTTTATAAATGATATATAAAAAACCCCACTCATCTTATAAAATTGGCTAAATAGTTCTTTAAAACTCTTTTATTGGTTGTTGATTGTAAAATGACAGGGAATCGTGAAAATGTATTGCCTGAGGATTTTAAAATTGCGAGAAAGTACACCCAAGCAACCCCCAGTGGTAAATTTTCGCTCGACCCATACACTTTATTCGACCTTCAAAAAGTTATGCTATGGGTCGATAGGTGACTGGACAACTGATGAACTGTACTACCCAATTTTCTTTTTTTAAATCGCGTTATAATTCATTGTATCTGTCAACCCCTCCTTTCGGTTCACTGCCAATCTGTCTTATTTGAGCCTCTATCGGCCATTTGTCTCAATAACCTCTTTTTGGGAGCGTTGTGAGATCTTTTCTCGGATTCTGCATGCAGGCTCGTCAATTCTACGCCGGCTTGATTGACTGGGTATTTAGTCATGTCAGGGAACTTCACGAATACATGTTTTTAATACAGTCTATTGTGACCTGTACGGCACTATTTTGGTATGTCTAACAAGCTTTTCATTTGGCGCATCTTTCACAATCAACAAATCGCGCTAACTATTGTGAAAAAGGTTGCTGAAGCGAGCTTGGGAAGTCCTTTGGACTCCTCTACCAAAGCTTATTGGCATCCTAGGCGTCGAGGTCCCCGAACCACCCGAAGTATCACTCGCATGCATTAAAGGCGATTCCTTGACACTCCACTGGACTCCGTCTACCTTGAATAGGGCTGTGGTTAGATATTTAATTCAAGTGAATGGCGTTAATGGTAAGATCAAATTCTAAGTTGTGTTCATATTCTTCACTAAACTCTTACTACGCAGTCGGCGAATCCACACCACAAGGAGAGACGATAATCATTGAAGGGCTCAAGCCTGGCCATTTTTATAACGTGCGGGTCATTGCCGTGGGTGCGAACAACTTTCAAGCTGGTAGCCGAGTTATACGACTGAGGACATTGGGTCGGGATGGACTTCGACTTCAAGGGACTGCTCGGGATACATCAACATTACCAGCCGACGTCCAACAAGATGCGGCCCAAGGAAGCGATGCTACCACGGTTCGCGCGCATGGGGTTATAGGCGATTCAGCAAGTACTCCAACAATAATAACCACAACCGCTCAAGTGATCGTGCGCGATAGTGGAAGCTTGCATCTTGGACAGAGGAGAAACACAGGGAATGCGGGTGGCAGAAAACATTCACCTTCGACTGCTGGTGCCGACAGTCTACCGTCTCCACTCCTTTTATCTTCCGATGATAGTCCTGAGTCGATTCAAGAATTGCAACGAAAACAAGATGCGGCTCAAAAGGAGGTGGAAGATGCAATTTTGCAGGGTCAAAGGGAATCGGAAGATATGAAGAATCTAATCTCGGGGTTGTCAGAAGAAAAGGAAGCGAAGACTCAGTTTTACAAGGAGAAGGAGGAGGTTAGTGAGAAATTGAGAAAAGATGTTAACAGTACGGAAAGGCAAAACCGAGAAAAACAAAACTCCAAAACTCGAACGGAAAAGGATTTGCAGCGGAAGAAAACTGAGCGAAAGAGAATGCAAGATGATCAAAAGCGGTGGCATAGAGAATTAATGGATATGGAGGTAGAACGGGAGTCTTTGAAGGGCGAAAGGGAGAAGATTGACACGACTACAGCAGCAAAACGTGAGGAGCTTCTTCAGAGTCTAAGCACTTCTCGAGACCGATTAGATCACTTGGGGAAAGAGATTGAAAGGAAAGGAAAGCAAGTGAAGAAGTTAGAAGAAGAACGCCAGGGCCAAAGAGGGGGAGACAATGAGGATGAGTGTTCTGAGTGGGATGCAGAAGAAAAGCAACTGGAAACTCAATTTGAACTGGAAGAACGCGCCGCGATGGCCCGCTTACATGACCATGATCAAAAATTAAGGAGTCTACATATCGACTACCAAAGTGCGCAAGCCTATGTCACCGCTCTTTATGCACGGCAAGCAAGTAATTCAATCATGTATCACGGTAACTCCTCTGGGGTTGACTTCGATCCCACTGGTACGCAGGGCAAGGCAAAATCACGAAGACAGCGTAATCGCAAGAGCCGTACAAATACTTTATCTTCTCCCACGGCTGCTTTCTCCGTACTTGAGCAGCAATTCCCAAGCACTACCAATAATTTCAATATTAACTCAACCAGCTCTCCTAGCTATGTCGCCCCGCCACCATATATGGACCTGCATACGAGTAATGATACGACTTTGATGCCTCTACCTGGGCAAACTGGAGGTATGAGCGAAGCAGAATTTCTGCTGCTTACCGCAGAAGCCCCTTTAAGTCCGACTGCGACGTCTCTTTTACCCTCCAACATTTTCAAGGATGATGACGAGCTTTCAAATGCTGGGGATGGGGCGGACCTCCCTCATTCATTTAGTCCGGCAAACCAATACAATGATCTTAACTCTCCTGCATCAAGTCGTTCTGCTAGTATTCTCTCTAGCCCTCACGCTTCGACCCATAATCTCGCGAAATACGGCGTTAAATCTCACGATTATGGACTTGAAAACGAGCAGCGTTCTCTTGATTCTCCTGGCACAAAATATGGTGTCATTGGATCTCCAGCGCGAACGGATCATGCGTCTTCTCACAGAAACTTCGGGGCCATCTTCACTTCTCGTCGAAAAGCCGATAAAACTTCTCAAGAAGGACTTGCTCTGGGGAGCTTAAAACCGGGGCAAAGTCATTCTTTTCCACGTTCTACAGACGAACCTGAAATTTCCCTAGGTAGAAGTCGGCGCATAAGCTTTTCGAGTGGTGTTTTGTCTAATTTTCTTAACCGCAATCCAGCAGTAGGTGAATCGTCCGAGGGCAATGGACCTGCTCCTGCTCGCCAGACAAGCATTCGGAGGCCCCATGCTTTCCATATGTTTAACCTGGGGAATGATGACCACAACAGCCTACGCTCTGCGCGTGATCCTAGTAGCCCTCGACCACTCTCCATTGCCTCTTCTGATTTTCCACGTCCATCAACAGACAGTGCACCATTTGGCTGGGGAGCTGCAATTGATGGCACAATCAACAAAAATAGTCCTCTTGCTACCGATTGGTCCATCAATGCGCCTCAGACTTGGTCTGCCAATCCCTCGCGACGGCCTAGTGGGCAACACGGCTCCTCTTCTGCACTCAATTTCGCTGAAAAAGAAGATGAACTTTGGCCGCTGGAGCCTCCAAAGACACAAGCAAGCCCCGTGGGCGTCATTGGGACTCGCCCCCCTTCGTCGAGCAATGCTACTGCAAGACTCAATCCTACGGCTCCAAAATTTGAACTCTCGCAAAACAGCGAGCCTGGATTTAGTCGTTTCCTGAGAGGGAAAGGCAAAGGCAAAGCTGTCGTTACTGAGCAATACGATGATTCGGATCATGTTGAAGATGCACCCCATACAAATCAATCCTCGCCATCCGAATCTAGAAAGTCTCGTGATACGCCATCGATTCACACACAGCATAGCATTGCGGAGTCTACCGACAGCTTAGAAAGAATAACAAGCAATGCGGCTTCTGATGCGACGAAGGATAAAGAGTCGTCTATCAGACAGCTTTTCCGTAAAGGAAGCTCGGGTAAATTCAGTTTCCAAGGCAAAGATTCTGGCCTTTTTTCTAGAAAAAAGGGTGGCAGCAGCATTGCAGCATCTGATCGCGCTGATAGGGAAGATAACCTTGATGAATTTGGCGAGGATGGCGTATTTGGTACAAGCATTGAGAGTGTTGCGAACAGTGCAAGCTTTGGAGGCATAGATTCTAGCGATAAGGCACAGAAGCCTATCGGTGCATCAAAGGAGCGTAAAAACTCAACATGGGGCAGGGCTTTCGGGAGGAAGAAGGGAAAGGAGTCATTTGATAACGAACGCAGTGAGGCCGAGACTACAGGACCCGAGGATGAGAACTGAGTGAGAGGTGTCGGCATGTAGATGTGGGTTTACGAGTGGTATTATTTCGCGCATGTTTAGGTTATCAGACTACAAAAGCATTCATTGTGCACACACCCTTATATATAGCAACGTCACCGTTGAGAATTGGTATGCTTATTCAGGTTACCAGAAAACAAAAAAATGCATTGTTTCACACCTCGATGATAAAGTGCGTTGTATCTTGACTATGAATGTAATGATTGTGCTGGCAAGTGCCGGTCACCTATCTCTCCACACGCGCCTGTCCTAGAGAGAATGCAGATCGAACTCAATTACTCCTGCACAATATGTCCACCCATCAATTAACACAAAACACTAGGACATGCAAGCTCTGAAATCTTACTATATAAGATATAAATTGTCGAGATTCATTCACTTTAAATGTGATTCGTAAGTTGGTAGACGCTCTCCATGATAACCTCATTTATATGCGTATTCCTACGAACAAGTCTCCGCATTCCCCTACATAGCATCATCACCACCGCCTTCTCCTATTGTCAGCTCCAGCAACCCCATTTTCCCGCATCAAGCCTCGCGCCACAATCTCTTCCCCATCCGTCCCAATAACACTCATAGCCAATTTCCTGCCCCTCACCGCCATCCCGCGCTCAAAATCGTGCATCGCTCTCCTGACCGTACGATACACGATATAATAGCCCGTTTCGTCGGCTCGCACTTGTCGTTTGGTAAGTTTGGAGATTTCGGACATGTAGGAATCTCGGATTGCAAGGGATGTGTGTGGTATATAGATGTAGAGACTGCCGGTAAGTGTTGGCCTGAGGGGAGTGGTTGACATGTTGAGTTTGCTGCTGGCTTTGGATGGGGTTTCGGTGCTGGACTTGGGCCTGGATGAGGGAGGATGGGAACGAGCAGGTTCTGGTGCTGGATGGGAGGGAGTAAAGATGTGTTTTATTTTGGTAAGGATGCGGTGTACACGGCGGGTTCGTTGATGTTCTTGGTGGGATGAAGTGAACGACGGATTGTTATTGCTGGTTGGTAGTCCTAGGACAGGGGAAGGAATCGAACCATCAGTCGTATACTGACGAGGTGTACATGAAGGTCGTTCATCTGGTATCGATGGTAATGATTGCGTCTCGCTATCATTATCACTACCCGAAACCACCGACTCGCTCTCGTCTTGAACTAGCCGAACTTGCGCAGATGAGGATGCCTTTCTAGACTGTTCCTCGGTCACTTCATCCACTTTCCTAGCTGCGGTTTCGTTCAAGCTCTGTTTCTATGTGTTTCGATTACTTAGTCCAACTATTGTCTCACACACAAAGCAACTAAAATAAGACAGGGAGACAAACCAATTCATACAACCAATCTTCATTCCCTTTATCCCTGGCCACTTGTTGGAATTGTCGAAATGCAAGCTGTCGGTATGATTCTTCTCGTCCAGTATCACTGCTGTGGATGCGATCGTCGTCAAGCTGAAGCAGGGCGATGAGAGAATCGCGGAAAGACGGCCGAATGTGTCGCTCATGAAGTAGGGCCATGAGTGTGGGTGTGCTGTGGATGGTGTAGTCAGTGGGGGCTATAGGGGAAGGTCTGCGAGATGGGGTCTTGCGTAGCATGGTTTATGGTATAGGTGGTTGAGCAGGTGTACTTGATAAGCGGTTTGTTTATGCTCGAATTCTGATATGCAAGTTTGTGGTAATGATCATGATGAGATAGCGTAAAGTACAATACAAGAGAGAGGCTTTTTGGTCTGAAGTACGGTAGGAGGGTGAATTTCATCTTAAGTTCGGTATTACTATACTACGGCAACGTTTGGGCCTGTAAACCCAGTCTCTCATACGTTATAATGTATCTTCAGATGGTGCATTCAAAATGAGCATTCAACTGCCGCTTCTGACAACTCTACATATAAGATTGATTCTCTGAAGAAGTCGGTCCAATCTTCGAGTGGGTTCTTCTCCTGTCTATCTCGTTTATGACCGAGCAGCTTTCCTAGATTCACCAGTACGGCAACTTATTTCATCCACCATACATACTCGCTCTCGTTTTCTTCACTGTATTCACTATAGAGGAGTCCCGGGTATAATTGTTAAATCATTTTAAACGACCACCAACTTTCCTATATTAAAATCACAATCCACCTTGATAATTTTACAAGTACACTCAAACACGAGCAAAAAATCAAGTACGACATAACATTTCCATCGAAAATAAACTCACGGATCGCACTCCATCTTCCCAAGAAAAGCAAATAAGCTCTCGGAATTATATCACATCACACCACAAAACACACACCAAAAATGGCCGCCTCCAACTCCAACCAGAGATTAAACTTCGATTACCAGACATTAACAACCACTCAACTCATGAAAGAAGCCCAGCGGCGCGGCATTTTACCCTCATATCGCGATGCTATTATTATAATCATTATGAAGCACGATGAGTATCTTGCGGCAGCAGCGGAAGTAGCAGAGAATGGAAATATGGATCAGAATGAGAAGATGCAGAAGCTAAAGGAATTGGATAGAATGATCGAGGAAGGGAAGGTAGAGATGGTATGCTTTTTTCCTTTTTGAAAGGATTTTTCTTCGACTTCCCGCGCGGGTTTCCTTTCTTCAAACGGGGGCCAGTGGGTGAGAATATAAAGAGCAAGGATGATGCAGATAATTAAAGCTTTGCTCTTTGGATATGTACTTGGACTCGAATTTGAACGAGGCTAACTTTAGATTTTACAGGGAAACATGAATAGCGAGTATTTGCTAAGCCAAGGGCTATCATATGAGCCAGATAGCACACAGGGAAATACGCAGCTGGAGGGTAATGGAATGGGAAAAGACACGACGGATGGAGCATAGCACAAACGATCGTCGATCGATCGGGTGACACGGCGGAATATGCGAGAGGACCTTTTGAAAGAGATCAGCTGTCGTATAGATAGATGTATGGGAGTATGGCGAGAAATAATTGCGCATTCGTTTTAGAACATATAGAGTAGATGGGAGCGGATTAGCTTTTGGTGTGCGAGGCGGTCGTTGGTGCTTTGTCACTGTCATCGTCATTGGGTAACGGCGAATTCTATATCAGAAGGGATTGTGTTGTGCAAAAGAATGTTTGTTCTACCACCAGTGGATGCAATAACACTCTTGGTGGCTTAACCGCTTTCAATACATTCAATTCTCAGAAATGGGATCTTTTATGTTGGAAAAGATGTGAATGTAGAAAACGCTTTTTGCAAGATTTGAATTTTGGGAAAGTAAAATATTTACAGATAGAGTAGAAGATAATGCCTTCGCTTCCGCCTTTGATCAACAAATATATCTAGATTTGGTTCCTCCCAAACCGAACAATCAAGAAATTGTAAGACGAAGCTTCCTACGATGATAACATTTAGTTTACCCGTCTATAACCGAACCTGTTCGGGCTTGTGAACGAATCGCTGCAGGCTATGGTTGAGACTATAGCTCCAATGTCTTCTGTAGTATGAAGCATACAGCTCTTCAAAATGGGTCGATGTACGCCGAAGGGCTAAGAGGTCTGGCCCCCAGAGATGTGAGCAGAGGATATCAAAAACGACGGCGTTCGATAGGACCTTCCTTCACATCGGTGGGATTGGGGAGAATATAGGATAGAGTTCTGCCACTTCAATTTTATCATTATTTCCCCTTCTTGGATCAGTTAGACGGAAAAATCCTGGAGGACGTGGTGATGGTTGCTATCCTATTTCTGAAAGATGTCTGAGTTTAGCACTGATTGAGACCATCCACTAGTGGGTGTAACAAATATGTCACTACAGCTAGTATCTCCATATAACTATTAAATATTAGGTTGCTTGAAGTCAAAGTCTTCAGTTATATTGTTGAATTTGATTGAATTTGCTAATGCCAAAACCGGCGGCCTTCTCTATCCCGCAGAAATGTATATAAGAGCCTGTAATTATAGTGTCATGATACCCTAGAGTGGTTGGTTGCTGTTCCCAGATACGAATGATCTATCTTCCTGGGACTACAATAACCAAGGAGATAAATATATCGAGTTATATATTATATACTCATTCAGGCAGTAGTAAAGGCGAAGAGACGGATGCTACACAATCGAACGCTCTGGGCTGTTACAAATATCATCAATGTTGTAAGAATGGCCCGAGAGCTCATAAAACAGACCTTTCACATGTCAATAATTGAGGAGCTGTACACATTTGGTTGCAAAATCTCAATAATTGTACTGTGAATGCCTCCTGTTCTCCCCGAATCAAAAACTCCCTCCATAAACAATCTACGCAGTCCAAATCCTCTTGATTCCTTCTGTAAGCCCAACATCGTTTGTCTCGAACTCATACAGTCCTACACCAACCAAAACAGTTCCTGCTCTCAGTCCCCACCAGAATAATGCTCTGGTCTTCGGTAGTCTCTTGGTAGGAATGTAGTCGATAACGCATGATTCGAATCCGATGTGCGAGTGAATGAGGATTGCTGCGCAGAGGATTGCATCGGTGGCAGGGTTCAACGATCCGGCGGCGAAGGGGGCGACTGTGAGAGGTATAAGACCTGCGGCAACTAATCGTTCGAAGGTCCAGTGGTAAGAGCCGTGGGCTGGCTCTGGCTTTGGTACAGGAGCTGCGTCATTCGCTATAGTTTCTTGTTAGATGGGCTAGAACAAATCAACGAGTGGCATGAATTGCATGTATGCATACAGGTTCCCTCAATAGTTTCTATTTATTGAATTAGTATTGACATAGTATTGGCTTGAAGGCATAACACTCACGAGGTAGAGGAGGTAGAATTGCTTGTCTGCCACTTGCATGGAATGCTGCAATTCTTGTTGAACCTGGCAATGTATCTCTCACAAATGCGCTTCGTCCTACAGGTTTGTTGATTGCGGGGAAGGCGGATGATACCTTTGTGGAGAAATTGCGCTTCGAGACGGCAAGACAAGTCTGCCTAAGCATCGACGGTTTAATCAATGAAGCCATTGTGAAGTACCTTAATAAATAGAAAGAAAAAGAAAAGAAAAGGAACAATATGAGGATATCATAGATACTAGAACTAGCTCCGCTCCTACCCCAGTCCGACAATGTATCGGAATAATTAGCTCGGCTATAAATCACGTGCGGGGTCAGCAAAGCCGGAACGATTTTAATTGGTTGAAATTTGATCAATCTTGGCTAAGCACCTCTGCAAGTTTACCAAATTCTAGCAATTGAACTCAACGGGGTATCTTCAATCCGATTAATCCTCACCACAACTTTCATATTACAACTCTATGGCGTCTCGGCGGTTAGCTTTAAACCTGACGCAGGGTCTGCGTAACCGTGCTGCTCCCAATGTTGTATCGGGACTGAGAAGAGGGTTCGCGACACCTGTAACAAAAAATGGCGTGAAGACGGAAACCACAACTCTCACAAACGGCCTGACGGTAAGGACTGAACGTACCGGATGGAGAGGCAACTGCTGATGTGGAATAGATTGCCACGGAACATTCGCCATGGGCACAGACTTCGACAGTTGGTGTATGGATCGATGCCGGCTCGAACCATCACCACGTCCTCCAGGCTTTTTCCGTCTAACTGATCCAAGAAGGGGAAATAATGATAAAATTGAAGTGGCAGAACTCTATCCTATATTCTCCCCAATCCCACCGATGTGAAGGAAGGTCCTATCGAACGCCGTCGTTTTTGATATCCTCTGCTCACATCTCTGGG
>JWJB01010370.1:0-25047 GCA_000812895.1 Rutstroemia sydowiana
TCCTTCGTTCGTTGCTTTCACCGGAACGACAGCTACAGAAGGCGAACGATGGGCATACTCCCAAAATTGAAGAGCTTCAATCAATTATAATTGCGCAGAGGGAGGAGTTGGAGATTAAAGAAAATCAATTGAATGGAAAGCGGCTTTTATGGCTCGCATCACATCCTGCGAGTTCCCACCAGAAGGCACTTGACACCTATCAATCAACTCTACTTCCAGGCGGGCTTCCAGGTGGGCATCACAACGAGCTTGTAGGTAGTCGAAGCGCAAAGGCAGCCAATAGTACTACCAATTCTCGCAATCGGCTCAGTCTTCCTCCTACGTCGCTTACCCGACTTTCGAAGAGCTCATTGGCTGCCATGGAACATGCACAGGAGACGGATAGGGCAGAATGGTTCAAACGTTTGGAGAACCATGGAGCTATGGGAGCTTCAATCCAACCTGTATTCAACGTAGGAAGACCGGGCAGAATAGGGACTGGTGCCATGGCTCCCACAACATCAGTCGATCACGAGCCGCGTGTGCCAGCGGCAGATCCAATGGCCATTGTACCCTTCGTCAGATCTCCTCAACCTGCTCACGATTTGGGCGTGGAATATACGGAAGAGTTTACAAAGATATTTGCAACCATCGAAGGATGGTGCAGGGAGTATGCGAATAAGGTCAACCCGTATCAAGACCGATCAATTGCAAGCACCAACCAAGGCCTCTGGCATTATATGATGCGTTTAACGTATCCCGATCACCAAAGTGCCCATAGCCATGTCACAGCCTTGCTGGGCAATGAGCAAACTCGATTCTGGTTTGTCATGAGAATGGCAATGTCCTACTGCTTTGATGAGATCATGCATCCTAAGAATTTCTTGCAGTTCAATCATAGCGTCAACAGCAAATTGAAAGCAATCAAAGCTCGCCTTGATACTAAGCCTGGTAAGCAATATACTCTGGTATTGAAATCTACTTTAGTGCTAATGTGTTTATACAGTTCCATCAGTTGAAACCCGCCAAGAACTTATTGATGAACAATCTACGCTTGTTGAGCGAGTAATTGGATCTCCTGACTATATGGAGTTTCGAAACTCTGGATTGATGGCCCATACCAAGCGCCTCCGAGATATGTTGGGACCACTCTTAAACAAAGATTGCTCCAGATCTAAAGCTGGAGCTGACCTTGGTGTATTGGTCATTAACTGTTTTGATCTCGGTGCTAAGATGTGGTCTGCTAGGTTGAGCTTTCAGATTATCTTTCCTGATTTGCTTGGAGCCAAGTTTGTTGCTGGTACAATGATTGCCAAAGATCATCCAAACGACAATCCATTCCAGCTACAGACCAAGCAAAAGCGTCTCAAGCTTGTCATGACTCCATCCATTACCATGCGCGATGACACTTCTTTGACTATTATTGCAAAGAATCTACACAAAGCAAATGTCCTTCTTATGACTTAGGACTTTTTTCAAAAATTGCAGCTCATTCCTTGTCAATCTTGAGCATCTATTTTTGGGTCTGAAAATGGTGCTTCGCTGTTTTTATCAATCAATGGGACTGGCGTAGGATATTCCTTTAATCACCGGCTTGTTCTTTCTTCTGAACTCGATCACTCTGTCATTATTCTGGTCTTCTTCTAAGCAAGGTTCTGCAGACTCTTGTGGAAAAGCCGGTCAATCTTGCCTTCATTTTCCGCAATTACTTTTCGCTTCTCATGACATGTTCTACAGAACATCTCTGATTCAATAAAATCGACCCTACTACAAGTCACAACCACCATTCATTCTCTAATACATTCGCTTCGCCTTTTATTTAATGGCGCAACATCTTCATTGGCGTCTAAAAATATTTTTAATCAACACTCCGTTACAGCGCATTGGCTTGTCTATCCAGTCCTCGGATGGATGCAAGCATCCAACTCTTTACCTGTTAACTGCTTGAGTGCTAAGTTCCCACCTCTACCACGGCCGACTTTCTGCATTTCAATTTTCGTTCTTCAATATGTTAAATATCTTTACGGCTTTCCAAGGCCATCAACCATCTTTGTTCTGGATCCGCATCAATCGATACCCCACTTGAGATAGACCGACCGACCGCATGGATATTTGGTGACAGCATACTCAGTATAGGGATAGTATGGGGGGTGGGGGTAGCAATGATAATTTCAGGTTATTTTCCTTCTCGTCAACATATTTATTTGCCATGGATGAGAAATGGGCATTCTCTAGGCCGGCAATCATTGATTGTCATCCTAAGGAACAACGGTTCTTATCACAAAAGTTAAGAATTCTATGCTTATTTTAATCTCACCTTGTTCTTTGGCTGTTCTTTTCGCGCGCAGGAAAAGAAAGATAGAAGGATGGAGTTAATTTCTTGACTTTATGGGAAGTGCGAGAATGCGTACACAAAAAGCTTTTTCTTCTTTTTGAGTTTATTTTTCGATTATGATGGGAGGTGCCCATGATATCTTAGGTAGTAGAAAATGAGAAAACAATCACAAAAATAAATGGCCCCCGTGTGCTTGATGTAAATTCCATGAGATGTTTTGAACATGGGCAATAACTTCTGACTTTTCTCATCCACTCACTCGAATAGATGGTATTCAAAGCTTCATCTTACCCACTGAGTACCTCCATCTGTCACTGTTAAGTCCACCTTCTTCGCATTCGCATTCCTTATAGACATGCAACAAATTGAAAACCCCAGTTCTCACACAGCTTCAGCTATCGAAAGTCAAATATATGCGAAACTACGTCAACTAGCCACTCAGCATTCGAATGGTGAGTCTTTCCTCCACTTTCCCACTCGTTTTCGCTTTCGCTTCGTAAAGCTAGACATGCCGCAAAATATAACCTAGTTTCTTGAGTTGACTACTGAGGTCCCCGAAATTCGGGGCCCGAAGTATTGGAAGCCAAAAGCGAGTAGGTCGTTAGTTCCATTATATCAAATAAATATTTCTATTTCATTGACATCAATGGCATGATTCAAACTTTCCCACTAGCCCATACACACCGAATCTTCCACATCGCATTCGCATTCGTTCGGCGACCTCAGATATGCAACAAAACAAACAACCATCCATCTCAAATAATGCACCACCGACGTGCCTGCATTATCGAAAGTCAGCAAGCCCCATGCATGATATGAGCCTCCCCCACTGGTTGACATAGAGTACAATACACGGTATAGTGCCGTAAGCTTCGCGCCCAAATCGGTTACCGCTCCAAGTCTCTATTTGGCAAACATCTCCGAAGCCTCTAACCTCAGCTTCGCTTTCATTTCGGCGATCTGAGACGTGCAACAAAATATCTTAGAATTCACCCATTGCCGTGAAATCCGACCGAGATATCGTGTAGTTTTACACGATGATTGATGGCTGATAGGTGAATCTATAAGCGGTTCCATTCAATTTGTGCAAAATTAATCCACTTTATAGGCGGTCGGTAGCGTCTATATCCCTAGTATGGTGTAGGCGAATGGGGTTAGAGAAGATGAGCACGGCACTCCAAGTGGTCAGGGGACGATGATTTTTTTATAGATACTGTACTTGTGGTTTAAGTAGAGTCCCAGCCGCTGTTGGTTGTACGACAATACGGAACCATGCCTTGCCTTGACCGAGTAGAGCGGGAGATGATTACTACCGAGATAACTTGGAAGCCGTGTAACTCATATTTACTGGCATAATACGGTACGGTAATACCGGAAGCTTCTTGGATGAAAATTCTAGATTGAAAAGTCTCTCGAGTCTTGAATCATCTATGCGTCGCGTCTCGACGAATCGTTCATGATTACGGTTACGATGTATATATCAGCGGATAGAGATCAGTTACATGAAGCTGATTCTATATCTTCGGACCCGAGCACACCTGGTTAATTACGCACAATATGCCTATAACCTCGTTCTGCGAAATACTTCGTTACGATTCTGGTATAGCCTGCTGTACTAAATTCCAAGCGTTGTGCAGTACTCGGTCTAGGCATGCACATATTAGTGACTTTCCAATTACACCTACCATGGCCTAATCTGGAAACCAATTTCAAATACTTTCTCAACAAGCCTGAAGTGCGATCCCTCTTTACCCCCTGAGAGGAAAAGTTATGAATACGACGTACAGAATAGTTCTACCATACCTCGGTAACCAGTCCTGTCCTGTCTCACCGGACCAATTTGAAGTGTGGTGCGGGTGGCTAAGCGAGTGCGAGTGCGAGTGCGAGTACTCGCATAACAGGTCACTCAGCAAGGTACTTCTAGAATTATGTCTCTTCCTGCTTACTATAATAGCGCCACTGTACAGGCTACAGAATTGGTCTTTTATGAATACCATCTAGTAATGAACGGGATTTTCTTTCCCCATGGTTACAAATGCCTTACTTCAGGTTGTTGGTTAATAGATACCATGTAGCTTCGTGGGCATAAATCGAGGCGGAAATCTATTATTAAAGTACATTGTTTTATTATACTTGTATTTTTTTTCTTTACTAATCCACTATTTTTGGTCGCCATCTTAAGTCACTTTGCAAATACAAAATTCATGTTCTTTTCACGATGACGCTTCTCGCACCAGGTCAGTTGGACCATTTCCAGACTTTGAAGGCTATACACTTGGGGAATCATCTTCACGATCACGATGCCAATCACTACTACTTCAATCCCCTAGACTTAACCCGCCTGCACTTCCGCGTTTCTTTAAGCTTCCCAATGTTTACATTCCGGATATAACTTCTGCTTGAGGGGAAATTGCACAAAAAGGATTCTGCACACCTTTTAGGCAATTGCTAAAGCACATCGGTGGCGGCGAATACATTTTTCTGGAAAAAGCCAACTTCATGAAGTGGCTTTCTCTTAGCACCCCTGATCTGAAGAATGATCCTGCTTTTGATCCTAGGGAAGGGTGTATCAGTATCCCCGACGTCTTCAGCGTTGATTTCGATCAAGGCATTGAGTATTGTTCCAATTAATCACGACTTGGCCCATATTCCACAAGTCTCATGTACGCCCGCCTTCCCCAAATAGAGCTGTAGACCTAGCTTCTTTGTTGTGGAAGAGCATAACGATAACGACACACAAAATCAGTTTGCTGTTCTCAGTCGACATGGATTTATATCACAATCGAACTCTAATGCTGTTGGTTTAATCCGCGGCCCCCCTTGCCACATGATCATTTCCGGTATGATCAGCATAGACATGGACCTGCAACTACAACCACAGCTGATTTTTACACCATTCGTCAAAATGGCCATTCCCCCAATCGTGGTCGGACTCCCATCATGAGCATGGTGAGAATGAAGGTGTATATGTATCTACAGCTCTAGCTAATTTGTTCACTATTCGTGAAATGTCCTAATCCCCTGACTGTGGTTTGTCTTGCTATCGCAGAATGTGATGTTCTATTTCGCAAAAAAGGTCCGTATTCATGCGTGGAGCCTGTATAATCATCACACACGCACAAGTACAAACGTGGAAAAGTGAAACGCAATGGATGAGCGACGTGTCTGGATATTTCGTAAGTAATACAATTTTTGCTATCCGTATTCCGATCTTTCTTATTGGATACATGCCATTCTTTTATGGGCCTTGGAAAATATGGGGTTTGCTGGCGATTTTGCTTCTTGTTACCAAATTCTCATTCATTTGGAATTGTGTTTCCGCAGGGGTCTCTTTATGATTGCCGTAGATCCCTTTACTTACACATGTTTCTTTTGTCCGGCTTGCTGGCTTGATGGAGATTGCAAGCTTATGGATCTTATGCTCTTTTCTTGTTGTAGATTTTTGTGGTATAGTATAATGTTTCGATGTTGACGATAAGGACAAATGTTTTTGATGCACTGTGATGAAACTTGATTTGGACTTCCTCAAGGCCGGCGCGCCAGCCGTATCCTATGAAGAGGTTTGATGCAGGGTTGTTTTTAGTGTATATGTGATTTCAGGGCAAGTAAGTCTACTGATATCTCTCGAGTTCCTGCAACACAATCATACTCTCTTTTCTAGTCTGGGTGAATTATAAGTGGATTTCATACACCACCTTCCGATTCCCATGTTCACATACACACAACAACCCTGCTTCCTATATCATCTGGTCACCTAAGTGGCCCTCCCGCTCCACAAATAAGGCAACGAGATATAAGGACCATGGAAGTAGATCGAGAGAACGAAATCTGAAAAATATATAGAGAATGAGGACCAAGACCTTAAGGTAAGGTCAGCGCATTTAGAATTGGTATCTCTAAATGTAGCTGGAATTCTTCTCCTCGTGTAAAGGAAGACGATAGAGTCACTGGCCAGTATGGAGACAAAATGTTTATTGTTTACCAATTGTCCCAAGGTGAATGGGAGAATGACGGGATGCAGGTTTTCGGCATAGAATTATACTAGCCACGGATTACAAGAAGGCTTTACTGGGCTGGTTTCTACATAGAAAGATATTTTGGCCTGTGTAATCATATGTACCTGATAGATCTACTGGATGTGGCTCGCAGGCACTTAAACCCAAACAATGAACCAGTTTCCCGCATTATTCACCAGATACTTCTGGATGCGAAGTGGCCGCGTACCCCCCGAGGTCCACGGAAACTCCGATTCAGGCTACAGCGAAATGAGAATGAGGAGTGCCGTTCATTTTACTTCTATATTTGTTGCACATCTACAAAATTGAAGCGAATGCGAAGACGAAACTGAAGGCAGGCTCGGACTCCGGAGATGATAACTAGTAGTTCTTAAGAGGTATTTGGAGAATTTTGTTGCATGTCTGAAAAATCCGAAGCGAAAGCGAAAACGAAAACAAGAGGGTGAGGGTGCACTCGGAGAGCTGGAGGTCAGTATCAGTTATATATCTGACGTCTATTGGATGGGGCTTGGAAGAACAAAGCACAGCAACTCTGTATTTGTTGCAGCTCTACAAATCCGAAAGCGAAAGCGAAGACGACAGTGAAGCTGGATTTGGTGATGATGACCGCCATCGGCTCAATCGCCGATATTCATTGGACAGCCGCATGGAAGAAGTTCGGAACAAAGTCATATAGTGCTTCTCAAGAAGCATTTGTTGCACATCTGAAATTTACGAAGCGAAAGCGAAGACGAGCCCGAGGTAGAAATTCGGAGCTTGAATATGGAACCTATGATAAAGTACGTAAAGTTACAGTACTGAATGATGTCCAATAAATCATAAATATGGAACATGGAAGAGCTTCGGTAAATCATCCGGGGACGGGCCGCTAGTAATAAAGCACTGACAATCCTCGGTTGCTAATGCGATGGGCTGAAAGTACGAGAACCGCGGCGTTCATACTGTATATCTATCTGGCTGATCAGTAATCCTTTTCATAGCGGCGGAATTTGCCCATTTCTTGCTGCCTACTATTGTGCGGCACGAACACCCCCACCCCCACATACACTAGCTTCTTTCTCCAATGCAAATGCGATGTCGTCTCTATATGCCGCAAAGGTTTGCCGAAGCAGTCTGATGGTAATCATAAGAACTACTTGTGTTGCCGGCATTTAATGAATTTTCTATCAAAGCGTACTGGGGGGCTACTTGGCTGCAAACTTCAGTGTTGAAGAAGGTGAAGGCATTCATTCCATCACTGCCAAATACTTCAGGCTGAACCCTTTGTACGCTATGGTAGAAAATTCATTAAATACCGGCAACACGAGTATCAGGGGGATAGCTACTCGAACGGTGCCAGTACCAGGTATAGTCCACAAAATGGTAGACGCTATTTATTTTGCAATCCACGATCCGGCCAATCGGATTCTATGAGGAATGCAGTTAATAGACGCTATTAAATATAGTCCCCACGGGCCACGATGTAGTCTATCACATTTTCTGTAGGATTCTTATTAATAGACGCTATTATTCTATAATTCACGAACTACCCAATCAAATGCTTCCTATGATACCAACATTCGAAACCGTGCTATGGTGCTAGCGTAATCAGGTCTAGGAATAGAAATGTTCAATCTACGACGCATCCAATCCGGCGCTTGTTGTAGGTTTCACTTGATAACATTCAGTCCTTTTTTTCCTTCTTCTTTTTTGAAAAATCTCTACTACAGTTAGATACAAACTTCAAGATGTTCACCAGGCCCTTCTCTTTAAATCCAGATAACTTTCCCGGCTATCTACCCAACTGGCCGCCAACCAAGAAAACCGAACAAAAAACGTACGAACAATTTATAGCAAGAAGCATCCCGTTGTAGCGCAGAAGAGCTATTTCTCCGCACAAGTCCTCGAATCAGCATCCATCAACCTTCACCTGAAACACCAGAGCATATAACATCACAAGTATAGCAAGTATATACTAGTTGAAGCGTGCGATAGCTCGATCCCCGCCGATACCAATATACCGAGCAAGAAGAAAGATCGGAAATCATCCGTAGGATGCAACGACGTATGGCATATTGTATCGAGTCGTGGCAAATACTGGAAGGCCAACGCAGAGATCATCGCGTAGAAGGAAAGCCTTCACTTCGACGAGACTTGAAATACCAAAGTAGATCTGCAGATGGTGGTTCTAGGTTGGGATTCCTTGGTTTTTGCTTCTAGATCAAAAGAGATGAAGGAGATGAATGGTTGCTTTGTTAATGTAGAGTTAGGGGCTGGGTTTTGACACTTTGAATCTGAAAACTGTAGAATTGGTAAAAATGTGAGCAAGCGCTGTGATGTGCTAGGTGAGGATCTCGCTTTTCTTCTTGAATAATTGATTGCCATGAATTGCCTGCCATTTTCAGTGAGAATTTTACGATGGTGCGATGACCATTTTCAATTTATACAGATATGTAGCTACGATTATGAGCTTTATGGATGAATATACCATGTTGACTGGTAACCAGTGAAGATGAACGTGTAAAGTCATCATTTGAAAATTTCCCAGTTCCAAGCCATTCTTGAGACAAGTGGCAGCATTTCCCTCTGTTAAAATGATAAGTATCATTCTACACAATCCACGAGTTATGCAAGAGCAACTATGGTTAGCACAGTTTACTATCCGGAAGTAAGAACATTTAGCACTCACTACATACACAATAAAGGGACAAAGGATAATAAACGAAATATTGATATTAATAACACAACGAACTACGACAGAGTATTGCCAAAACTTTTCACCCCCTTCCCCACATCTCCATCTATAGGGTATCAAAAGCAAAAGCTCCAAAGCAAAACCTTCCTCCCCCACTCTAAACGCCGAGTTCCACCTGAAACCCAGCTTGTCCCCATGTAACGTAGTTGGAGACAGTCCATCTGCTAATGAGAAATAATGATGCGAAAGTGAGAAAGCGCCAGTCCTATCCATCTGGATGGGGATTGGCGTGGAAATTTAAGAAAACAAGGGTAGCAAATCTAATGTCTACCACCATCACCACTTGTCCTCTTGTCATCAAGTCTCCTAACTACCGCACCTAATACAGTCTTCAAAATACCTTCTGCTGACAAAGAAGCTGATGCGGTATCGCGTCCATTCCATGTGACAGTATCAACCATATCCCTAATTCCTTTCTTCTCCAAGTCATCGTCCAATGCCTTTAGCGCCTGGGCTGCACTAGAATCGTTTCCAACTTGGAAAAACTGTATGCCAATTTGGTTCAGTGGCGCGTCAACCTTATCGAGTCTCTGAGCAATCTTGAAGATTTCCCGATCAGGCTCATCACTGGCTGCGCCATCGGTGATCACAATGAGGTTTACTGGTTTGACCTCTTCGTAAGCAGCCAGTGATTTTTCCACCTTGGTCATATATGGGCCGAGTATCTGGCTGATGCGGCGACCAGTTGGTGTCAAGCCAGAGGGCGCGAAGGATTGGAATATGTCGAAGACTCTCTGCCCGCTAGTGATGCCACGCCATCCACCAGATGGAATGCCCTCTCGTACGTTGCCTGTTTCATTGGGGTTTTTATTATTCATAAAGTAGATATCGATACCGTCAGTATCATACTCGGTAACTATGGGAGCAATCTTTCCGAGTGCGTGTAATGTTTGATCCCAACGCGACGTGGACCCGTTATCCTTAGCGCTCATGCTCCCCGAATCATCGATCAAAAGTATTGTATCGAAGGTAGCCAAGAGGGCCATAGGATCATCATCTTGGATAGCTCGAGTGTTACTTGTGGCATAGTTTGAAGTAGTGGCATAGTTTGAAGTAGTGGCATAGTTTGAAGTAGTGGCATAGTTTGAAGTAGTGGCATAGTTTGAAGTAGTGGCATTTTGTGGTGGGTTGTACGGGTTATAAGATGTTGTAGTGGTCGATGTTGCAGTGTTGAATGTTGGGGTATTGTAAATTGGAGTGTTGAAAGTTGGGGAGTTGGATGTTGGACTATATGCTGGAGGAGGATCACTTGTATTGTTCTCCTTCATACCCTTTGTGGAGGTACTGTCGCTGCTTTTTGTGCGGCCCATCTTATTTCGCAAGGAGCCTAACATAGAGCTTCTTCGACCTTGATTTTTGCTACTCTGAAAAGGATTCAAATGGTTTGACATGATGAGGGTTGATGTAGATGTGAATGTGGATGTAAGATTTTTATAAATAGTTGTTGTTTGTTGGTGTGACTTGCTGGATTGACTTGCTGGCTGTTAAATCTGACTGTTTTATGAAAGAAATATGAATTTAATACAACCAAGTCTTCAAATGTGAGTGAATACTTATAGATTAGAAAGTTAACTTTGTCAACAAAGTCTTGTGATTCAGAAATGATGTTTGTTAGGGATTTCAAACTTTTTGATTATGACTTTCAATCTGCCAAAAGAGAGGCGGCAAGGCGAAGCAGGAGCGTCTAACTTATGTGGTGTATTGGTGTATGGGATGTACCTAGGTAATGTAACCTTTGTATTGAAAGATTGGTAATGGTAATGAAAAGTATAGCCTCGTAACTGTAATAATCGATGTTAAATGTTAATATTTGATGTAAAATTTAAATGTAAAATGATATTGGAAAAGCATGGCCATTTAATACCTAGAAACTCTCCAAAGGAAATGTCTCTCAAAGAAGTCAAGAAAGCAAGCTTCTATAAAGGCTTTACTAAATTTATAACATTTTCATTCAATCTATAAAAACAACCATATTCAAGTAATAATGAAATCAAAAATGGATTATTTACAGAACAATTTTAACAAACATTGCTTTGACAATAATCTCACAATACTTTACCAGTCATTTAACCATAGAACAATAATGTATCGTGGATGAGAGAGAGACAGAGAGAGAGAGAGAGAGAGAGAGAGAAAGAAGGAGAGAAGAGGCTGAGCACAGGCGCAATCAAATGCTTCGCCTCAAGCCTACCTCCTTCAAGGCAAATGTTATGGAGAGGTACATCGTAAGGCAAAATGTATTACTACTGCACCACTGTATCAGATACCCAACATAGCCACCATGAAATGATTAAAGTCAATGAAGATTCAAAGATTTACATTTACCCCGCTATACTCAACCCGTGGAAAGTTCTTCGAAACATAAATTCCGAAGCTTGGCATATTCCAGAAAGAAATGTTGATGCAGGTACTGGAGTGTACAGCCATATCGTGGAACGTGCTTATATGAACATATATTACAATAAATTGCGGCACTGTTCATCTTCTTTGGATAATAATCCCAGTAACACTTACGAAGTACGAAGTAACATTCTCTGTTACTATCAATTTGTCAACTTTGTTTTAAGGGGCGATGTTGCCGCCGAGTACTCGTCAGACTTTGTGTTAGGAGGTCAAGAGAGAGAAGGCCAGGTCTAGCGTGCAAAACCTCGTCTTTGGGCATCTTTAAGCCTGAAGGAATGACTTCGGAGTCATATTCATCATATTCTGATGATTGAGGCAATCTATAAGAAAATCGCCTTTTTAATGAAGCATTGCCACCACAAATCAAAAAGGTTTATTTTGATTTAGGCTCGCCTGGCTAGTCTATATCAGATTTCCAACATTCAGAATATGATACATGACAACACAGTGAACGTGGCCGGGATAGTGAATGTGTCGAGGAGAGAAATCACATGTTCGTTAGTCACGTGACTTGCTTGTTTTCATTTCACATCGTCTCAAGTGCTGGCAGACGAGACAAGTGGCCTACATGGACGGTTGCGGATAAAGTCAAAATTTCAAGACTAATTACCATTTGATTGAAAACAGATTAATAATAGATAAAATAGAATACAATAGAAAATAAACAAACTTTAAGGCATAAAATCTTCATTTTTTGTGACGTGATACTTTTGGTGGGGGTTTGCTTGCGAGATTGAGATTGATTGAGGTTCTTAAATTTGAGGCAACTGTTTTAAGAATTTTTATATCCGTTAGTTCTAGTGAGGGGGGGGAAGAGAGAGAGGGGTAAGGTTATTGCAAATATTGAATACCTACTTTGAATACCTACTACACCTACCTACCTACTGCACAGATTATAATTATTTATGCTTTTCAAAATTAACCCTTTATCAATACCTACCTACCTAGTATGTATGTACCAATAAGTAATTGATTAGGTACTAGTAGATAAAGTGGATTAAATGGTTAGATGGCTAGATGATTACTTAGTATATGGCAATATTCTGGCTGTTACTATAGGCGACGTCATTTAAATAATAGGTGGTGGTTCTACCTACTAGTAGGTATGGCAAGTTGTAGAAGCTTCCGGAGGTTTTTGAGAGAATTGAGGAGGGTTGCTGCGTGCAAGTCAAAGAAGGCGAGGCGGGGCAAAAAATAGAACTAATGGCAAAAAGTGGCAGAAAAAAATAATCTTCAGAACTGCAGTGCTTTCAAAATCTTCAAAATAATCCTATTAAATTGATTAAAATTTAAGAACCCTTCAAAATAACAAAGTTAAAATACGAAATAGATACCCAAGTAAATATAAAGGATCTAAATCAATATAATTATATTTCATAAATAAAATTATTATAATTCAAAGAATATTTTGGTACCTAATTGAATATTGTAGAGAAATCTAGGACCCTCTACCGCCTTCCAGATTCTACTCCACCATTCCATACCCAGCTACGTTTTTCTACCGGTTTTTTTTAGAAAGAAGCTTCCAGAATCGAAACTGCTAGAATCATAAATTTCCCTTTAAAAGTCTTCCCACCAACCCAACTTTTTTCAATTCTACATATTTCAAAAAACCAAAAACTCTTCTTCCTCTTCTTCTTCAAAGACTTCGAAAAATTATACAAGAAGCTACAATACCTTTTCAATACCCTTTACACTTCTTTCTTATTACAATTACAATCAACTAATACAATATGGCTCCAGCGTAAGTTTTTTTTCCAATGCAATCCCCCCACCATTTTGACCCCGCCAGCCTTACTTTTTTATCAACGAAAATATGCTAACTTCTATGTTATAGTATCGGTATCGATTTGGGTACCACCTACTCTTGTGTAGGTATCTTCAGAGATGACAGAATCGAAATTATTGCCAATGACCAAGGAAACCGAACCACTCCTTCGTTCGTTGCTTTCACCGATACTGAGCGTTTGATCGGAGATGCCGCCAAGAACCAAGTCGCCATGAACCCATATAACACCGTCTTCGATGCCAAGCGTTTAATCGGACGCAAGTTCGCAGATGCTGAAGTACAAGCCGATATGAAGCATTTCCCATTCAAGGTCATTGACCGTGCTGGAAAGCCAGTCATTGAGGTTGAGTTCAAGGGAGAACAAAAGCAATTCACACCTGAGGAGATCTCATCGATGGTCTTGGTCAAGATGAGAGAGACTGCTGAGGCTTACCTCGGTGGAACTGTCAACAACGCTGTCGTCACTGTCCCAGCTTACTTCACCGATTCCCAACGTCAAGCCACAAAGGATGCTGGTCTGATTGCTGGTCTTAACGTTCTCAGAATCATCAACGAGCCTACCGCAGCCGCCATTGCTTACGGTTTGGACAAGAAGGTCGAGGGTGAACGTAATGTTCTTATCTTCGATCTTGGTGGAGGAACCTTCGATGTCTCTCTCCTGACTATCGAGGAAGGTATCTTCGAGGTCAAGTCCACTGCAGGTGACACTCACTTGGGTGGTGAGGATTTCGATAACCGTCTGGTTAACCACTTCGTCAGCGAGTTCAAGCGTAAACACAAGAAGTAAGTTCCTATTTCCTTTGTTTTCTAATTCACCAACCCCCTATTATACATAGGTGCTGACTTATTCTTTTTCAGGGATCTCTCTGCCAACGCTCGTGCTCTTCGTCGTCTCCGCACAGCATGCGAGCGTGCCAAGCGTACCCTCTCATCTTCTGCCCAGACCTCCATCGAAATCGACTCGCTCTTCGAGGGTATCGACTTCTACACTTCCATCACCCGTGCTCGTTTTGAGGAACTTTGCCAGGACCTCTTCCGATCCACTACCACCCCAGTCGACCGTGTCCTCGCTGATGCCAAGATTGACAAATCCAGAGTTCACGAGATCGTCCTCGTTGGTGGTTCCACCCGTATCCCACGTATCCAGAAGCTCATTACCGACTACTTCAACGGTAAGGAGCCAAACAAGTCCATCAACCCTGATGAGGCTGTTGCATACGGTGCTGCCGTCCAGGCCGCCATTCTCTCTGGTGACACTTCATCCAAGTCCACCAACGAGATCCTTCTTCTCGATGTCGCGCCGTTGTCTCTCGGTATTGAGACTGCTGGTGGACAGATGACCAAGCTCATTCCCCGAAACACCACTATCCCTACCAAGAAATCCGAAGTTTTCTCCACCTTCTCCGACAACCAACCTGGTGTGCTCATTCAAGTTTTCGAGGGTGAGCGTCAACGCACCAAGGACAACAACTTGATGGGTAAATTCGAACTTACTGGTATCCCACCTGCGCCCCGTGGTGTTCCTCAAATCGAGGTCACCTTCGATATTGATGCCAACGGTATCATGAACGTCTCTGCTCTCGAGAAGGGTACCGGAAAGTCCAACAAGATTGTCATCACCAACGACAAGGGTCGCTTGTCCAAGGAGGAGATCGAGCGTATGTTGGCGGAAGCTGAGAAGTACAAGGCCGAGGATGAAGCTGAGGCCGAACGTGTTGCCGCCAAGAACGCTCTTGAAGGCAAGGCTTACCAAATCCGAAGCTCATTGAGCGAAGATGATCACGAACTCTCCAAATCGATCCCCAACCCTGCTGCCAAGGCAGAGTTGAAGGCCGCCGTTGAGAAGATCGTTGCTTGGGTTGATGAGAACCAAACAGCGACCAAGGAAGAGTACCAATCGCAAGAGGCTGATCTAGAGGCAGCAATCAAGAAGGCTACTGCTGGTGGTGGAGGAGATGGACCAGAGCCGGCTCAAGATGCCGAGATTGAGGAGGTTGACTAAACGATATCTCCTTTTTCTTACCCCTGAACGAATTTCCTTTTTTGCATGTAACGACGCCGATGGTTATTGGTGTTTAATGGGTCCTTTTCTATTGTGGTTAGATATGCGTTTTGCGATTCTACACTGGAAAAGCCGGTGTTCTCAATGTATTACAGATTGCACTTTAAATAGTAGCACAAAAATTAAAGTCGTAAAATAAATGTTTCTGCTCCAGTTCTGGTATCTGTGATGTCTAATGCAATCTATCTAATGCTATCAATATAACATGCTCTTCTAATGGAAGATTTGAAGAGTAAGATGTATCAAGTCGTCTTGAAATGATTGAAGCTACGTAGATAAGACGGGATATACCTGTCAACGACTCATAGCTTTCCCTAATTGAATTAAGCTCGGTATTATTCCAAGGACATTTATTCATTTACTGAAGACATCTCAAATAATGTATGTATACGGTCTTAAAATACGAGGAAGTGAGGATATTAACCTTTTTTAACTACCACGGGAAATCGGTCAACCAAGCCCATCCATAGACTGAAGCTATTCCAATCAATGAAAATTCGATATTGAGAATATATTAACTTTTTAAACTCTCCTCTCCCAAGTCATTTGGAGACAACTTATATAATAAACATCAGATAAATTTATCTCATTTACTAAAGACGTCTCAAAAAAGAGTTGATTGCCAGTGATATAGTAAATCATTTATAGAACAATTCATTGTTCAAGACTTTCAAAGTCCTAGTCAAATTGTATATCAGGTATGTAATTGAATTTATTGTTGATTCAAAATCGAGAGAGAATGTTTAGAAAGTACTAGAACTATTGAAAGGGTTTCGAATGAATTGATCTAAATTTGGATAAATTGAATAGTTCATCCCAAATAGGAATTTGTACCTGAAGATAGATTTTCTTTATTTTATATTGACAGTTAGTAGTACAAGTATCAGGTCCTAGGTATGTTATATTTATTGTCTCGGAAAGGAGGTGTAGGATGGATGATATTTTAATGTTTTAATTTTACGGAGTATAATAACTGTATTTCAGATTTTAAGGTGTAGGTGTAGTAGTATATTTTACTGTAGATCTACATCTACATCTACCGGTAAGAAGAAATTTATGTGCCGGCATATAAAAGTAATAGTAATAAATATTAGACATCTATAAGGCTGTAACTCAACCAGTAATGACTACGTGGTTTAAGTACGTACATATGTATAGTAATTTATATATATTTATTTATATTTATACCTCCATATGTAAATCCGTATATCAAGCGAGACAGAATTAATTCAGTGATGCAAAAGCTAAAATTATTATCAGACAAAATACTTTGTATCTATCTGATCTAATTCCATTTCCAAGGAATAGGATTATTATGCTGATATATGATGATGGGAGATGAAGATGAAGATGGAGTGAGTACCTTCGTACCATGGTTTATATCTAGTATCTTCTTGTAGAACTAGATCTTGTAAATCTCTATGATACAGTAATATGGTAATTCTATGATGATTCTACGGTATTACCTAGGTATCTTATATTGATATTGATATTATGAATACTTTATTAAATATTGATATTGATATTGATCTTGGTAAAATAATTATCAGTATTATTATCCTTTTATACTTGTTGTTACCAAGTACTAGGGAGGGAGGTTACAGCATTGACTTTCTTCTCTTTTCGCCTACTGATGCGAATGCGGATGTGGGTTAAATTTAAATTTATCTTCTTTCAGGACTTTTACTTTTACTTTTCTAAAAAGAGACACAATACAACGCACTTAAATTCCTTCCTCCTCCCCTTCCCCTTCATTTATAACCTTGTCAATCTTTTATTTAAGAAGACTCACCTAGTAACCTATCGTCTGTCTACCCCCAAGTACAGTATTCAAATTCATCCCACCTTTATCGAAGCCATCATGTCTACAAACTCTACAGCACATCATGTCACGAAAATCTCCTATGCCGAGCGCGCTTCCACGTCGACCCATCCCCTATCTGCATATCTCCTCCGGCTCATGAACATTAAACAATCTAATCTTTGTGTCTCCGCCGATGTATCTACAACAGGTGAACTCCTCCGCCTCGCAGACGCTGTGGGGCCATACATTGTCGTTCTCAAAACTCACTACGATCTCATTAACAACTGGGACTACAATCTGCAAACGGGCACAGGCGCTCGGCTCAATATTCTCGCCCGCCGCCATGGGTTCCTTATATTCGAAGATCGCAAGTTTGGAGATATTGGAAATACAGTGCAGTTGCAGTACACGGAAGGCTCTGCGAAAATCATCGAGTGGAGCCACATAACAAATGTCAATATGATACCTGGAAAAGCAAGCGTGGATAGTCTAGCTGAAGCTGCTGCGCGCTGGAGAGAAAGGAAGCGATACGAAGTCAAAACAAACATATCAGTTGGCACACCCCGCCCCGAAAGTTTAGATTCGGACGAGGACCAAATCAACACTCCTATCGATCTAGGCAAGTCTACAGACGGAGCAATCAACGGGCACGAAAGTGGGTTAGAAGCGCATCGCGAGCGTGATATTCAACGGAAAGCAAGTATCGTATCTATTACAACGGTGTCGCAGCATTTCGAGCCTGCCAATTCGCCGCGCAGCCGCATTGATTTTGATCTTGATGAGGAGCCGTTTGCGGGAATTGATGAAGCGCCGCTTGAGAGAGGACTGTTGATCTTGGCCCAGATGAGTACCGAGGGAAACTTCATGACGAAGGAATATACCGATGCGTGTGTGGCGAGCGCAAGAGAGCATAAGGATTATGTGATGGGGTTTATTAGCCAAGAGTCATTGAACACGGAAGAAGATGACAATTTTATTAGTATGACACCAGGATGCCAGTTGCCACCGGAAGGAGATGATGATGCCGAGGTGGATGGTGATGGGAAAGGCCAGCAATATAATACGCCACAAAATATTGTAGCACTTATGGGGAATGATCTTGTGATTGTAGGAAGGGGGATCCTAAAGGCAGCGGAACCGACCTACGAGGCGAGGAGGTATAGAGATAAGGCTTGGGAGGCGTATGAGGAGAGGCTCAAGCGGGTTGCTTAGATGAAATGAAATGATACATTAAAAGAGATAAGATGGGGGATGCAAATCGAGTAATTGGTAAATCATCGAGTACATCGTAAGGGCATGAGAGGATGAAAGCAAGGAAGAAAACACTTGGAGAACGTTAGATACCCGCCGGAACATTCGTCTGTTAGTACCTAAGGCTTTAGATTTCCTGTGTCGTTTAATCACGGTCGAATACCACATGTTCGAATAAACAAAATACGCATATTAAGATTTGATTGTTCCATTCGTTCCTTCGTTGTATAGTCCTCCAATCTAGGAAGCTTGGAAATTGGGCAATTTGGACGAAAAGCAAAGCCTGGGGCAGGCAGTAGCATATAGCAAGAGATATATCCGCCATAATTCCGAGGTCGGGCCAAAGGTACCTAGTGAACTGAATTTCAACATGCAGAAATGTTCTCTAACCGATTGTCATGCAACTAATGTATGATACTAGCTTGGGTAGGTCATGACAGAATGCGGATATCTCTACTGTATCTCGGGAGAACGCCAATGCTGATACTCGTGCAACACAGTACAAGTTACCACAGGTCGCGCCCTCGGCCGGCAATTCAAGGCTACGGAGTATAACACCTCTTACAATTACCCAAGTGGCAGCAGCGATGGAGGTGCATGTATCCATATACTCCCCATTAGGATACAAGACCGGCGGTGCTATGCTTCGGGGAAATTTCTTGAACGGTGAAAGACATTGCCGATTCTTTCAACTTCTAGATCGTTTAACGGTCCGTGTGTGGTAATTGCTTACCTGACGACATTTGTCGATTCTTCTTGGGTTGCCGTTTTTAGTCCTTGCGGTAATGCAATGCGGCCTTGCCACGTAAGGCTGGAAGGAATACTGTATGAAAGTGTACGTACAGTTTGTCCTTCAGGCATGCCATGCTCTTTCTTGACTCGCTCGCGTTCAATGCCGTACCCGAGCAAACCTTACTTACAAAGTACGTAAAACATGTGTATGGGTATGTAGATTCAATATCCTGTAGTCGGGACATTGATTATGATTCGACGACTCACGATTCCTACTAGTCTCTAGTTGCCATTAATCTATCCAAGTATTCCTCTTATCTACATTACCACAAATTGTTTTATTTAGAATATCTTGCGGAACGAGCCGCTAGGCTTCTAATAGCATTATCATCTCTTCTGATCCCTCCTGCCATACATATAGTGAGTGCAAGGTATATTACTTTGCATGCTTGGACACCGAGTTACATTTTGTCCTACATACTACATACCTAGTTCTATAACACGGAAACACAGAACAGGAAACGGGAATCCCGGGAAGTTTACATGCGTTGTAATCTGCATGGCAGATAGGATAGATGATGCGGGAGGAGGAGAGGTCTAGATCTGCGAGACCGGGGGGGGGGACTTCTTGCTTTTTTTGTTCTTCCGGTCTTTTTGCCTGGTCTATACGCAGTTCTTTCTACATTATATCACTGCCTATCTACTTATCTTTCTGTCTTTACACGCTGCACCTCAGCCGCAGATACGATACGATAATTCTATGGAAAATGAGAAGCGGAGGAGACGGACTCCTCGCCGATCCTAGAAGGATAATGTAAATGGGGCAAAGCAAAGCAAAGATGGTTCGGTACGGTTCGGTTCGGAAAAGGTTTCAGTTACATAGTTGGATATGTCTGGGTACTGGGGGTGTTGCAATATAGTACTGTAGGTAGGTACTAGGCACGGTAGATACTGTACTGTAATAGGTAGAGTAATGTTACAAAACATGCATCTATCTGTTGGTATCTTGTTGGTTGAATGGTAATGGTTCCTTGATGTCGTCGCTGCGAACGGGTAAACGAATGAACGGATGAACGAACCAATCGAAATGTACATTGTACCGTAGATATGTCTCACCCGTTGCTAGGTCAGCGAGTGATTCACCGATTGGATTTGCAATGTTTCTGTTCCAGTACCATAGGTTGATTTCCTACAAGGTGAGCATTGAGCATCTACCGGTTTTAGTAAGAAATATACTTCATTTGGAAGAGTGAGGTGGGGTGATGAGTGGATCATGATTCTGTAGCTTTCTTTTTCACGCAATATGAAGACTGATAAATTCTTCGAGGTTGGGCTCGAAAGGGGCATGGCGAATACTGACTGCAACTATGCAGCGGAGTTTACTTGCTAGGAACTCACAGCTGAAGTCTAGTTGGTCCCAACGCCATGGCTCGGATTTGAGCGGTTGCGGATGGGCATGGGCAGGCATTCGGATGGGATAGGTTGGGTTCATTGGGGTGGATATGTCTCAGACAAGGTTTAGGGGGTTACGGGTAACGGAAAAAGCAACTACAGCATATCGTTTTCCCCATGCCATGTCCATTTAGTGGATGTAGATTTTCCTGTCTGTGTGTTTGTGAGACTGCATCGTTGGTTGGACTTTGGGTCTTTCTTTCGGGTTCTTTTGGGTGTCAATGGATTTTTATATTCTAGTAAGGATCTGCGCCAAGTTGAATGTTTTTAACTTTTCTTCCCTGATGTCGGTACATTACAGTAGTAAGTCGCGATAGAATACCGTAGTAGGTATGGAGGCCCCCGCCCCGGGAACCCCGAGAGACGGGGGTCCATTGATTGAGATGTCTTGGGTTCATAACGATCTACGCAAGCAAGCAAGCATACTCGTACCATGATACTGTATATATGTTGATCTCTGAGTGAAGATCCTTTTCCAAACCAAAAGGTAGATCTTACTGTCTTAGTCAAGAACATATGCTGTGTTTATGTAGAGTAGATGCTTCTAGAGTAGTGCAGTACCGGAGGATTTCGATTCCTGAGCGGGGTTGACATGTACGGTAGCGCCCAGGTTCTTTGTAATATGCTTGTCTTATGTCTCGATGGATGTGGACGGGCATTGGAATTTGGGTATGCCATCAACTTTCAGCTATAGTAAGCTAGTACGAGTATGTATCAAACTTAGTTTCGCAAGTTCATTACCTACCGAAATCCCCTCTACGCATAAGAGTACGACGAACCATCCTCTCTTACCCATTGAGCATGAAGATATGGGTTTTTCCTAATGTACCTCTATCACTTCATTTGTGAAGAAGCTTCTCACTGCACTGCATTAGATCGAGAAGACTTACCTAACCGCATGTTGTATGTACAGTATATGGCTTGTTGATTACTTTCATTGCTTTAGAGTCTCGAGGTTAGTAAGTGACGGATATCAACTTCACACCATGTCGTATTATCTTAAAATACGTTGAATACCGGTTCTCCTCTCTATTTTCAGACTTCACTGTACAATACCCAGATGAACGACAAAACTAGTAAATATCTAACAACGAGTAAGTAAAATCTCTAATTCGGTTCTTTTCTTTTCCCCTTCCAAACTGTGGGCAAAGAAAATGTTTTAGTACTCTAGCTGAGTTAAAGGTGGTTCACAAAATATATTATCCAAATACCTTCAAGATTACCTAAAAGGGTAACCACTAAATTAGTATGACAATCAGAACATTAACCAATGATCAACCATACCATGTCATATTATATGTATGATAAATACACTCATGAAGATTCTCAATCCCTACATTGCATACAGTAGATACTTGTGGTGCATTATCTATCAAGTGCATACATGTTTTTCAATCTCCCATGCAGGCATGCATAATCACCAACAATCCATTGATCGATTGGTACTCACCGGATATGGAATGGGTTCATGATGTATGGGTTAATAGAGGCATATATTTCTTTACAACAGCTCACGCTTTTCCGCTCAGTTTACTATAGTAAGTATCCTATCCATTCGGATGCTATACCTCGTAACGCTAGCTTAGCCAGAATTCTTCTCGGGTGGAAAGAAAGAAAGGCGATGGTAAGCAGTATGTCGGTCTACTGTCGAGACTTGCATCTACCGAGCTGATACTGGTAATGCTTTTTAGTATTTAGGGCTTAGGCCAATCACTGGATAGAATCATGCAGTATTTTGTAATTCCAATCATTGTGCTTTTCCGTAGAAGTGATTGAATACTTGCAAAGCATGTGATAGGTTAACTATAGCTCCAGTCAAGATTCAATATAGCTTCTCCACTCTCACGCAATCAAACACTATAGTGGCTTATGGGCCACAACTCGAGGATAGTCAAAGGAAAAGTACGGGTTACGAGTAGTACCATGGTAGACATCCCGGTCTCAAGAATTTTACGGAGCGACAACCGAACCATCTTCATCTCTATACATCCATGCTAAACCATCTCTACACACACACTGGTACAGTGCCCCGTCGGGGAATTCCCACTTCATATCACGGCAATATCTATAATGTATGTAGTGGCTGCACAAGATCAAGTTGCTCATGACAGTTAATAAAATGTATTGTCTATGATTGAAACATGCAAACCCAAGATATATGAATAAGCGCCCGCGCAGTTTGGTATCTGAAACAAACGCCCCAACAAAAAAGTGACATGCCCTTCATATAATGATATAAAACCAGAAATCACGACGACCGTCTGTCTGACGCCATTCTCCTCCGTTCCACTTCCTTATCAGCCTCTACTCTCCTCATCCTGACACCCCTGGAACGTCCGCAGCAACCTAGCGCCAACGGAAGCGGAACCATGGCGAGCGCCAGAACCGTCTGCAATACTAATGCATTGTACATATTCCCTGGTGGTCTAGTAGTCCCATCATCAGCACTACCATCCGACTTTCCGCTTGCTCGCAGTGCATCAGAGGCAATGATAAAGATCCCACCCAAGAGCTGTCCACCCGCCCAGCCAATTGTGCTGGTGATTTCGGGTGATACAGGATGCGTGATTTCTGTCAAGTATTCTAGGGCGACCGGCACCAGTGAGAAAGATGAAGCACCCATAACTGCCAGAATGCCGTCGATCGAACCAATATTTCTGGTTTGTGGAGCCCAGGTAAATGCAAGGTACGAAACTGCGACTATTGGAACGAGTATTTTGATGGATAGGAGATAGGATTTGGTGCGGTCGATTATGGGGGACGTTACTGCTGAAGTAAGGAGACCAACGACTATGAGCACGGCACCAGCTATTCCGGCTGCGGTTTCGGAAAAAGAGTAAGGCGCAACCATTTGGTTTATGAGGGAGGATATGCTATTGAAAAGGCCCACATAAACGGCGAATGGTATGCAAACCATATAGAATTCTGGTGAACGGGCAAGAAATCGGAGAGAAGCACCTATTGGTTGCTTTTGCTCTTCGGAAGATGCAGAGACAGGCGTGGGTGGTGCGGCAGGAATAAAAAAGGAAGGGACAGTGGCAATAGATGACTGCGCATTGTTAACGTCTGTAAGTGAGTATGGTGGGGCTGCTCCATCGCTTACTATAATTGCAATGTAAAGAACCATGTCTGGAATACTTTCTGGGCTAACAGCCCAGAAAGGGTCAATCAATTGAGCCAAGGCACCACCAAGTGGATTGGCAAGACTCATAATCGCAGTCGCAGCTATTCTTCCCGAATTTGTGAACCACAAATCCGAGTATCTAGTTGGAGCAGCGAGCACAAATGGTTGTGCAAGACCCGTCATCATTTGGCCCACCATCACTCCAGCAAAATTGCCATGTGGGCCGGATCTTGAAGCACCGTACCGTATCCAATTCCCAATCAATATGAAGACCGAGGCTGTCATGACTGCACTCTTCGGACCGCCATGATGTAGGACATAGATGGTAACAGGAGACATAAGGACAAAGGCAAAGAGGAAGCCTGTGCTGAGCCAATTGACTGCTGTTTCGGATACGTTATAGTATTGCGATACTGTAGTTGAACTGGCGCCGAATGATAACCACTATTTTCTCAAGAACATTAGCACGCATTCGACAAAAGTCTTACGTGGACCAGAATTCTGATATCATGTCGTGAAAAAGTGGGCAGTTTGAGAGACCAATACTTACATCCCAGCTCACAATGATGTTTAGAACTAGTACGAGTATGTATCAAACTTAGTTTCGCAAGTTCATTACCTACCGAAATCCCCTCTACGCATAAGAGTACGACGAACCATCCTCTCTTACCCATTGAGCATGAAGATATGGGTTTTTCCTAATGTACCTCTATCACTTCATTTGTGAAGAAGCTTCTCACTGCACTGCATTAGATCGAGAAGACTTACCTAACCGCATGTTGTATGTACAGTATATGGCTTGTTGATTACTTTCATTGCTTTAGAGTCTCGAGGTTAGTAAGTGACGGATATCAACTTCACACCATGTCGTATTATCTTAAAATACGTTGAATACCGGTTCTCCTCTCTATTTTCAGACTTCACTGTACAATACCCAGATGAACGACAAAACTAGTAAATATCTAACAACGAGTAAGTAAAATCTCTAATTCGGTTCTTTTCTTTTCCCCTTCCAAACTGTGGGCAAAGAAAATGTTTTAGTACTCTAGCTGAGTTAAAGGTGGTTCACAAAATATATTATCCAAATACCTTCAAGATTACCTAAAAGGGTAACCACTAAATTAGTATGACAATCAGAACATTAACCAATGATCAACCATACCATGTCATATTATATGTATGATAAATACACTCATGAAGATTCTCAATCCCTACATTGCATACAGTAGATACTTGTGGTGCATTATCTATCAAGTGCATACATGTTTTTCAATCTCCCATGCAGGCATGCATAATCACCAACAATCCATTGATCGATTGGTACTCACCGGATATGGAATGGGTTCATGATGTATGGGTTAATAGA
>JWJB01010371.1:0-27644 GCA_000812895.1 Rutstroemia sydowiana
TTGGTTTACGGAGTAGGCCACATCTCAATCCTAATTTTGTGTCGCATGGCTGGTCTTATCCCACCCGTAGTATTCGAATCAGCACCAGGTACAGCTATGCTATCTTGGGAAAATACCGCCGGCGACAGCAGCTTTCAGCACCCTCGGAGGAGTATAAAAGAGTTCAAGAGGGAAAAGACCTTACAGCAGTTTCCAAATACCGATCCAACCTCAAAAAATTTATTATGCACGAAATATCAAATTTATAGAACAAACAACTCAAAACACACGATTTTAATACTCAAACAATTTACAAAATGGGAGAAAAGACGGAGAAAGGCAAGAAGCGCAAGAGAGACTTGGATGGATCTTCGAAACCCAGCAAGAAGGTAGCAATTGAGGAGGACAGAAGTGTCAAAATTTCTCTAAAGGACGCCGATAAATGGGCGCCTGTAATCGGTATGGATTTCAACCTCAATTTGCAGCAGTTTGCTATCAATGAATCTTGACTTGTTCCTGATGTTAACCTTGAGTAGCCTCAACTCCTGGCTTGGCCATGCCATCATCAATTTCCCTCAAACCATATACCAAACCTCGCAAGAATGCCCCTCAACGACCCGGACGCAGCGGAGCAATTGCTACCACCGAAGTTCTATTACATTCTTCAGAACATCCAAAACTCGATTATACGGCCAGGGAAGAGGAAGCTGGTGGATCGGATGCGCTTCTTAAGCATTACGTGGGTGTCTATGACCCTAGCACCGGCAAGTTGGAGGTTATGGAAGCAAGAAAGATGGTTGTTCGCGGAAGCGTAAGACAACATCAAGCAGCCATTGAGGAGGTGGCAGCAAAACAAGTAGGTCCATAATCTAAGTATGCATTTGGCATATACTAACCATGGCATCTGCAGAGCATACGAGACCTTCGAAACGACCTTGGAGAGACTTTTGGTACCAAGAAAGCAAAGAAAGCAATCGCATCGGTCACAGAGAACGCAATTTCAACCAATAGAGGCTCAAGATTACTTGCCAATGGCGCGAAGCCTGTGAAACTAGATGCAGCAAAGTCAGCTATTATTGCTTCCATGACAGAAGCTACGGCGGGCATGGCGACAAGAGAGGAACTGGAACAACAGGCAGATGCCGCAAAACCAAGACCAAAAGCCGATGTGAGCGCTACGGAAATTAAAGACGTCTATACGGTGGATAGTCTCATCGGCAGTGAAGTCTTCAAGGCTGTTCCAGTTTTGGACTGGGAACAATCGGTCAAGAACAAGAAAAATATCACGACGAATTCGAAATATGTCTCGAGTAGGATCATTAACGCTGCAACAGCTGGCGTTGAGAAGCTCAAGATATTGCGGTATCTTCTATTATTGGTAGATCTACATATGTCTTCCAAGCCTATTCGAGGTGCCAGACAATTACCAAAGGTTGAGGATATCAGAGCGAAATTAGGAGGTTTACCAGAATCGATCATTGCTGATACACGACGAAAATTCTCTGACGCAGGAGTCATGTCAAAATACAAGACTGATCTTCTTATCACACACATCTGTGCCCTGGCTTGTTTGGTGGATAACTACGAAGTTGACCTTTATGATCTACAGGTAGATTTGAAGCTGGAAACGAAACAGATGACACAATATTTCAAAGAGATTGGTGCGAAAATAACGGATCTTGGTGTTCAAAAGATCAAGGAATTAGGCCTGGATAGAGCAGCAGCAAGTCAAAGGAAAACGGCGAAATTGAAGTTGCCTTTGGATTTCCCAAAAGTGCCTATGGGAGGAAGGAGAGGTAGATAAGATGGTTAATTTTATGATTGGGGCAAAAATGGACTTGATTTCTGATTGAGTTTGAGGTTGGAGAAAAGGCTGAACTGGCGTGAGAACGTGTGTGTATATGGATGAGTTTAGAATACCAATTGATATCCACCAATTGAGGTCCAAACTTCACATTCATCTGGGATCAGTGTGAGTGAGGATAGAGAGTGAGGATAGACAAATGCATGGTTATTTATAAAGTTCTTGTGTTGTGTTGATTATCTACCTAGATAGGTAGTTAGTAAAGTAAAAGAAGAAGATGAAAGCACCAAGCAAAGTAAAATACTCGTATTTAGCATTTGGCGGAAGCAAATCCCGTACCAGGTTCTGGTACCTTGCAGCCTGCTTAGTGCACCACCTTGCATAATTTAATATAAGTATTTGTCAAAATTATACAGGAGTATATCCTTCAAAGTTGGAAAACTCTCACTGTCGTTGCTGTTAAAAATTATATATATTATTTAATTTAAATTCAAACAATAATATATTTACCTATTTAAGAGATATAATTATGTTGAAAAATATTCTCGTATCTTTCCCACCAATCTTACTGATATATACCAGTAATGATCAACCTTACCATAAATAGGTACCAGTGAAAGTTTAGTTATCGGTAGACATAGACAGCATTGATCAAGGAGTGTCGTCAGCATTTTCAGGGATATAATTTAGCCACTTTGTGGATATTACGGAGTAATTGAGTAACCATGCCCCCCTAACTTTTACTGATTGATAACAGAATAAAATTGCTTAGGATACTCTGTTCATCTCTATAACAAAGTTGTTGGTTCCTATTCACTCCAATGCATATATTTGCTTTCGTCCTTCCTTTCAAAATGATTTCCACTTCGTTGTAAAGTTATAACTTCATTATTTCAACCCTAGAATACCCATCACTACTTAATTGGAAATGACAAATGCAGAAGCATGGAAAAGGCGATCCATATACCAAGTCCTTACGGATCGATTTGCTGTAGATGAACACACTGTTCCAAATGAAGCCAGTCAAGATCGAGCTCGACAATACTGTGGTGGGACATGGCGGGGCATTATGTCTAAACTCGATTACATTCAAGGAATGGGATTTGACGCGGTTTGGATCTCACCAGTCAGTATCTCCTTCTAAATTTGCACCTCACCACTACTTATCAAACAAGTTTAGATCACCAAGAACATTGAAGAAATCACCGAATATGGAGCTGCCTATCATGGATATTGGCCAGAGGATTTCTACTCCGTGAATTCCCACTTTGGAACCTCGGAAGATCTAATTGCATTATCTGATGCTTTGCATGCTCGTAACATGCTATTGATGGTCGATGTAGTTGTCAACCACATGGGATCACCACACGTCGTCGATTATTCCCGATATGTTCCTTTCAATGATAAAAAGTACTACCATCCTCAAAAGTACATAAAAGATTATGACGATCCGAAAGAATGTGAAGAAGGTTGGTTAGGAGATGGCCATGTCCCATTACCCGACCTGGACACCGAGAACGATATCGTCATCCAAACCTTACAATTCTGGATATCCGCGCTTGTAAAGAAATTCAAAATCGATGGATTACGACTCGATACGGTGAAACATGTTAGGAAAACATTCTGGCCGGGATTCGTTCGCGCAGCGGGGGTTTGGTGTTTGGCTGAAGTATTATCAGGTGATCCTGATTTCTTGAGCTCTTACCAGCCGTATGTAGGAGGACTCCTCGATTACGGAACTTATTATCCTCTAGGAAGAGCTTTTAAAGAAGGAAATGGTAGTATGTATGAGCTAACTACTTTACTGACTCCGGCGTATCGAGCCAAATTCCGGGATGTTCAACAGCTGGGTACTTTCATGGAGAATCATGACATGCCGAGATTTACTCATGCCACTAGTGCCGATGTCACCGTCGTTAAAAATGCTATGGCTTGGACGATGCTTACGGATGGTATCCCTATTATCTATTATGGACAAGAACACTCGTATCATGGAGATGGAGATCCGGGCTCTCGAGAATTAATGTGGTCATCTGGATATTCTATCACTCCCTTATACCAGTACATTGCATTACTAAACAAAGCACGACAACTAAGCTGGGATGCTGGATTCGGAAAACATCTTACCATACCTCTACACACCGATATCAACTTCACCGTAACGCAAAAAGGACCTTTACTCATGGTACTATCCAATCAAGGCAGCCTCGCCAAAACCAGATCCGTATCCGCGCAAACCAAATTTCCATCCGGTACAATCCTAGTCGATATTCTCACCGGTGAAAGTATATCTGTTAAGAAAACCAACAAGATTGCTATCGTAGCAGGACAGCCAAGAATCTTTCTTCCCTTTGATCTTGCAGAGAAGGTGTGTATGAATATTACCCCTCCACCACCAAGTTCGATGTCTAAATTCCTTTCACTATTTGGGTTTACCTCGAGTGCGACATTTGTTGGTGGAGGGGATACAAGGTATTGGCCGTTTGGTATGAAGGCTATAGAGGAAGATATTTTGATTAGGGAGAAGAATGCGAAGGGCTTGAGGACAGATACAAATACTGACTTTGGGAAAGGTGTTGGAGTCTTATGTCCTTTGGCTTCTCAATCGTCGCCTTATTCGGTCTTCGACTAAAGATGCGCGTTTGTTTGGGTAGAAAGAGAGAGCTATGTTATGTGTATGATTTAAACAAGTGGCTATTGGTTGGAGTTTGGCTGTTGGCAAAGACAATGTTCGGTTCGCGAAATTAGATTTTTCTGCTTGATTACCACGCTAGGGAGAGCAATCGCGCATGGAATAGTATACCAGATGTGAATTTGTTACTTTGATCTTCGTCATGATGCTTCATTCAGCTGCAACTAATATCCGGATGTATTTATATAGACAAGACGTAAATACAGAAAACACTTCTAACTCTCACCACACAAGGCAATCTCCCGTTCCGCTGACTGTGCAGTGAATTGGCGCACAGCTCATATATCCCGAAATAGCTATGTTAATAACATTGATCCAGGGTCAGAAAACCCGAATGGGCTTCGTTGAGCCATTCGAAACGGTCGATTTAGTTGCAGCAGAGCTCAGAAATGGTATGTGGCTCAATAAAAGGTACCAGATCGAGTTGATCGGATCTTCAGAAGGCCTTCCCCGACAAATACACAGACACAGAAGTGGTGAACGAGCTTGATGGAAGTTTCAGACACAGAAGAAATTTATCTTCCTCACAAACCACAACTATCCCCAATCTCAATACCCCGCATTCCCAATCCATCAACCCAAATTGATCTAACGTGTAACGTCGAAATACCACATCCATTGTTAAATGTACAATAGTCTCCGCAGTCTCTTTAATGCTCGCTATCTTCTGAACCGCAACCTTATGTACGGATTGCAAATAGACCAACACCCCTTGATTTCTTCCTCACGCACATCAACGGTATTCCTCACCTCGCTCAATTCTTGTAGTATGTGGTCGAGGGGGCTAGCTTGAAGCAAAGGGATCAAGAGACTGACATTGGCTACATTAAGCAAGCCGAAAAGGTTCAAGATGAGTGCTCGGACTCCATGCAGGTAAAACAGATTAGGGATATTCGCAAGTACGGTGTAATACAGACGAAACCTTCTATTTCTTACTTGGTTTACGGAGTAGGCCACATCTCAATCCTAATTTTGTGTCGCATGGCTGGTCTTATCCCACCCGTAGTATTCGAATCAGCACCAGGTACAGCTATGCTATCTTGGGAAAATACCGCCGGCGACAGCAGCTTTCAGCACCCTCGGAGGAGTATAAAAGAGTTCAAGAGGGAAAAGACCTTACAGCAGTGCATACATATCACTTTCGGTGACACCAAAAATCAGGATAAATGATCTATTCGAATCTACATCATCCTAGCACTAAAGTTAAGCAACAACCCAACAACATCAACCGTCGCATTCCAAGCATCCAACTTCAACTGATTCGAAGCCACTCCACCATGCTTACACACATCAATAAGGTCACCAAAATTATCCAAACCATTTCGCGGCATGGTCTTGTAAACTTCATATTCAGATTGCCATTCTGAACGTGTTCTTGCCTCCCAAAGTGATTTGGGGGATGGGAGGGGAAGATCTCGAAATCCTTGGAAGGTGTCGCATGGTACACCGATTTTTATGTATACCATTTGGGCGATCAGGAGCCATACTACTACTGTTCTTTGATACAATTGTTTGCATTAGTCAAGTCTGTAGTTTCTGTGGGAGAAGATCTTGGGTGATTACCTTCTTGTAGATTCGGCAAAAACCCAATCCTCCCAGCTGCAACTTGGGTATAGTCTCTCGCTTTGACAGAATGTAGGCGAGGCACAAAGAGTTTTGAAGCTGTCGCAAAGGTCCTATATCATTTAGATAGATTCTGCATATAAGAATAAGCTATGATACCTGGTATATGACTAGCATTTCCCTGTTAAGGTCAGTTCCAATATCAGTATTATCAATGACTCGCATTAGAATGTATATTGTGCCGGATTGTACAGTTGCTAAGTGGTCACTCTTTGATAATTGGTGCCGACTTGTCTATTCACAACATTAGCATTTATTCTATATGAGATTCGGTTTGTAACAATTTATATCCGTCAATAACACGTTGGATAATTTAGCCACGATGGGCACAGGGAAAGGAGTATTGCTCGCGGGAAAATTTGCAGTATGAGTAGATGGACCGAACCTTTTCATCGAAGGAACGAAATTCAGTTCTAATTGTACGCCATAAAAAGGGCCTAGTTTCAGGAACATGCGAAGTAAAGATTTGTGCTAAGCCCATGCAGTTGACCAACGGGTTTGGCAGCGCAGACTCTCCAGTATCTGTCCTGAACCAATGTCCGTGTATGAAAGGAGGGAGAGTCTCTCTTCGAAGCATCATCTGAGGAAATGCCCTAAGCATCTGCATGATGAAATTTGCAGTAGAGTTTAAATACGGATCTGATAATGGGATTGGTACTAGTAGTACCGAATCTGGCTGCACGGAGTGAAAGGTGGGTCCGAAGCGCGCAGGGAAATGTGTATCTGGAATACAAGTTGACCAGGGAGTCTTGGTCAGTGTAAGGTTCTCCATGACAGGATTGTCATTGAGTCTACTGATAGCGTATATGCTATCATTACTTTGCAGTCCGGTAGGCATGATCTTCTGGGCCGGCTCGTTGAAAAGAGGCAGGTTGATAGACTCTGTTGCATCAAAATCGAGTATATTCCAATCAATATCGACTTGAGGCCCGTCTGCGTTCATTGCTTCGGGCCAATCGCCCAGGGACCCTGCAGTATCACCTTCTCCTGACAAGGGATGTAGAGAGAGGGCAGGAGTAGGACTTGCTGTTGATTGTCTATATGTAGTCTGGGCCTTACGTGTGGCTGTAGCCGTAAGAGTCTCATACACACAGTCGAGATTCTTTTTCGTACATCGTGAACATTGTGGCTCGAAATTACATTTGACCTTGGCTATACTGCAAGATTGGCATGACTTAGGACGTGGTGTCCGCCGACGATGTTGTGTACGGCGACAGTATGAAATATGCCGACTGTATGAGGTTTCTAAAGATATGATTAATAATAGACAAAAAAAAGACATTTGTGAATGGAGCAACCTTTCAAAAATGGCTTGTGACAATAGCTGCAAATTCGCATGGGCTCAGTCGATGGAGTGTTATGGGCTGGCTCAGATCCGGGATCCATGGATGTAAAGACCTTGAACGTGTGTATAGGCTAGCGCAATGAATGATAGGATGTCTAACGACTTTTGGCTGGTTAGATTGTCGTGAGCCCAGTCGGAACAATTTGAACTTTGGTTATAGTATACCTTCCAAAGATTCTTACTTTTAAATAACGGCCTATAGGCGGTCTATAGGCCATTAATAAACTAATAAAATTAAAATAACTGTTTTTTAAAAAACAACTATATATAAGCATTACCTTTGAACAGTGGCTATTTTTATAAGCATTTTTTTAAAAATAATAGTTTAAAAGCAATAATTATTATTTTTATAAATATTTTTTTAAAAATAATGATTTAAAAATGATTATATTAAAAAAAGCAATTATTTAAGCTTAGTAAGTAAAGTAATATTTTAATATATTAAAGTTATTTAATGCTAAGTATTTATGTATTGCAGGAAGTATAATTTAATATAATGTATATTGAATTATAGATTATATAGGTAAATTTTGTTTTGTACAATTAAATATAATTTTAAATTATATAAAAAGGGTAATTTTTAAAGTTGTATAGTAATACCGAAGTGAGTGTGGCTGAAGTGTATAGATCAGTTTATTGGTATTTGAAGGAATTAGTATAAAATAGAGTGTTTTAGCAGCATTTTCTTTGCAATAATAGTGGATGTTGCAATATTCAAATTGGGTAAGGTGAGTTATTGGAATTATATTACATTGAGATTAATTATAACTTTAAATTTTAAAGTAATTTTAATAATAAGGAAACAAAAAATCTAGTGAGGTTCAAAAGTTTTTAATGCCTTTATTGTAAGGTATCCAAAAATCTAGCGAAGCAGTTAATCCTATTTGAGCTGTCACTATACCTAATTCGGCTTCACAGTGGCCTTGCGGTCCTTCGCAAGAGGCCTGCGGTAATTTTGTATTTACATTTGAATTTAGTTAGCTTCCTCCGCGAACCCACCAAGTTATACTACATCGAGCTTCTGCAATATCCACTATTATTGCAAAGAAAACGTTGCTAAAACACTCTAATAAATAAAATTGAGTTGGTTATAATAATATAATAGTTAAAAGGTGGTTGTATTGAAAAAGTTTGTTTATTGGCCTTAGTTTTAAGGCAACTGTTTTAATTTTTTAATCCGATTAAGTAATAACTATTATTTTTAAAAAAGCAAGAGCATTAAAAACAACAATTGTTTTTACAAATCTGTTACTCTTTTTATTTTAGATCTAATTAAAATCCGCCTTTAGGCCGTTGTTTGACAGTTGTTTTTAAAAAGGCAGTTGTTTTATTCATAACTGTCCCTAGGCCGATATTAATAAGTAGGAATCCCTTTAAGGTAGTTGCGGCCAAGTTGGCCGACGCCGGCCGGCGAAATTGGTAGGTTCTAATTTGATCACGTGTGTTTAGAACTACTCGGTATTTTTTGGATTATTTCATTTATAAAGTAATAAATAATCAATTTTGTAGATGATGTTTATTCAATTCAATCCAAAATTTACTATTAATAGTTTGAAGCTTGTTTATATATAAATTGATTTATTGAGTGAATGTTGAACATTGAAACTTACAGTACATTATAAACAGGACAAGTTTACGGGCATAACGAACACGCCCGGTCCCGATCTACAGAAGACCCTGCCCAGAGTGGAGATCCATTTGTATAAGATCTTGAAGGCCCAGATAAGTTCTGGCAATTTGGCCGGTTAAGAAATACGGTGAAAACCCAAAGTTACCTTGTCTCGCATTGCGACCGGACTACACATAATGGCCGCTATTCGTATTCGCCTAATTTTCAATAGGAAGTTTTGGGTAGAATTGCGCATCGATTTTCTGAAAGAATCACTTGCCTGATTGAAGGAAGGGGTCAACAGTGGGGTGTTTGCTGATTGGCCTTAGTTGATGATGGCTACTTATACTCTTCTTCCGCATCCTTCTTGGGGACTGTCACCATATTTCCTTTCTCCTTGTTATTAGAACCTTCTAATCTTTGGTCTGCCATGGATACTGCCAAAGAAGCATCACCTCTGGCCCCGATGATCCTACACACTCAGTTTCGTGAAAGCAATCAGGAACCCAACCTCAACCCAGCTATTCAACACCAGAAACTTGATACTACGTATCTGATGCTTTCCGATACATCTCCGCCCAAGGAAGAAGATGACGGATCAAGCCCTAGTCCCACCTCCACCCCAGGAGAAGATAACGGAACGTCTCGTGGTCCAATTGCTAGCCCAAGAGACATCCATGGATGGAGATGGGCAATCGCAGTGGGATCCCTTTATGTGGAGGCGCTCCTGTACGGTCTGGATGGCACTATTGTTGCAGCAATTCAATCCGCCATCGTCGAACAATTCGAAGATGTCGAGCGTCTCACTTGGTTAGGTACTGCCTTCCCTCTCGGCTCTGTATGCGCTATCAAACCTCTGTAGGTTTGGAATTCCCCATTGAACAAAGGCAGGAAAGACTAACTTAGCGCTTGAAGTGGTGCCTTGTATTCGATATTCGACCTCAAATTTATTTTTATCATCAGTGTTATCATCTTCGAAGTTGGTTCTGTATTATGTGGTGCAGCACCTACCATGAACGCTCTCATTGTTGGTAGGGCCATTGCCGGTGTGGGCGGCTCTGGCATGTTTTTGGGGTAATTTCCAGGCTTCCGAGCATGTAATGAACACCCTACTAATAACTTCTTTTAGTGTGCTTAATTTTTTCTCGCTATGCACGACTGAGAAAGAACGTGGTGGTTACATGGGCGGCATAGGATTAACCTGGGGAGTCGGTGCGATCGTTGGGCCGTTGATAGGAGGGGCATTTACTGAATCATCTGCAACATGGCGATGGGCTTTCTATATCAACCCGTGAGTTTCCAGGCAAACAAGAAGAAGCATTTCTTACTGACTAAAATATACAGTGTAATCGCAGCTGTGTGCGCGCCGGTGTATATTTTCTATCTTCCCTCAGTTAAGCCACCTGGCGCCAAAGGTCTTTCAGCCCTCGAAGAACTCAGAGCTCTAGACTGGGCTGGATTTATTGGGAGCACCGGAGCAATGGTATCCTTCACCATGGTTTTGACTTTCGCTGGCTCAACCTGGGGCTGGAGCGATAATCGCACAATTGCAATGTTTGTCGTCTCTGGAGTCCTGTTCATCCTCACCTATCTTCAGCAATATTTTGCTCTCTTCACAACTCGCGCAGCACGCATGGCTCCTCCTGGCCATATTCTCAAAGATCGGACGCAAATACTGCTGAATATCGTTACAGCTGTGGCTATTACTAATATATACGTACCGGTATTTTATATACCCCTTTATTCGTCCTTCGTACACGGCGATACATCAATGGCTTCTTCGATTCGACTTCTCCCCTTCATTTGCTTACTCATAGCGCTAAATATGTCTTCGGGGTATTTTCTTCCAAAGATCAATTACTAGTAAGCCCTCATCCCACCACTGTTGATTTTCACATTCTAATTTTTTCTTTAGCTGGGTGCTATACTTGGTTGGTGGAGTCTTGATGACAATTGGTGGAGCAGTCATGTACACAGTCAATCCCGATACTCCTATAGCACACCTGTACGGATATAGTATGATACTGGGAAGCGGTACAGGCCTCGTCCTCCAGATTGGCTTCACCGTTTCAGGTGTTACGATTATGCGCAAGACAGGCTCCAGCATTGACGTTCAGCATGTTGTTTCGATGCAAAACTTTGCACAGATCAGCTTCCAGACGTTATGTCTGCTTATAGGGGGCCAGATCTTCCAAAGTCTTTCGATGAAGAATCTCACGCACGTATTAGGTGGTCTAGATCTCTCTCAAGCAGAAATTAGGAGTACGATCACAGGAACTCAAAGTGATTTGTTCAACTCTCTGAGTCCCTCTTTACAGACTGAGGCCATCGCCGCTATCACCAATGCCATGAGCAAAGTCTACATTCTCAGCATAGCTGCTGGCGGTATTACGATTATTTGCGCAATGCTAATGAAAAAGGAGAGGCTGTTTACGGCAACAGAGGATAAGATGGTGGTTGTAGGCGGTATGTAAAATAGCACCTCAGTGTTCATACCACTAGTGGATGCAATAAATTGAAAAGGGCGTGAATGTAAATACAAAAAATCCAATCTTTATCTTCATATAACGAAGCAAATTTATGATGATTGACTAACCAGTCATTGACATCAATTCTTCAGGAATCGCGCGTTGATAACATCCCACCTAATTGAGGTGAAGCCGGCATCACATCTGAAGCCTCTCAACATAAATTAATCAGTCAACCACTCAACAAAAATTCACCACAAATCTGCATAAAACGAGTTTGGTCCTCCCATAAAGTGAAATGACTTGAGTTCTCCAAAGTCACCCACTTAACTTTCGGGATAGTTCTAAACCATGGCTCAAAACACATATCCGTCACCTTATCATATCGCCCATTGATGAGCAATGTAGATGCCTTGATCTTATGCCCTTCCTGCCAGCACTCCCAATCCTTCATAATGCCCTTGACTACGAATTCCGCCGGACCATATCTGTGACGCCGAGTGAAGTTAGAAATATTTCTTTTTGGCTCTTTTACAAAACAACTTGAAAGAACATGTTTGAAAGCCGGTAAGATCGTCCGTTTAAGAAGACTTACATTGTGTCATGTGATGTTCGGTCTTCCTTCAAACGTTGAAAACTAATCTCGATTTCTGGTGGGTACGGATCAAGTCGACATGCATGTCGTGCGTGGAAAACAGCAGCTGCTTCCTCGAAGTCTGAGCTGCTATAGTCATCTCGTCTTATGCAATCCTGGATTACATCGCGAGCATTCGGTGGTAACTTAGAGATCAATATTTGCTGACCCTTCATGAAAAGTGGAATACTAGCAGGCCCATCACAATTGACCCATTTTCTTAAACCTCGAGGACGAGTCGTTGCATATTGAGAACCGAAAATACCTCCCCAGCAATGCCCAAGGAGATAGAACCCTTTCTCTTGAAGCTGGAAGTGATCGACGAGGTTTTCAAGCTCTTTAATAAACAGATCGAAGGTCCAGAAGGTTGTATCGCCTTTTTTCTCGCGCAGGTGTGTGGAACGACCGGTCCCTATTTGATCGTAAAAAATGACGGGGATGCCGTATTGGGTGTGGAGATCGGTGAGCGGAAGAAGGTATTCGGAGCCAGCTCCAGGGCCACCGTGAAGAGTCACGAGGGGTAGACGATCAGAATCAAGATTTCCGATAATTTTGTACCATGTTTTACAAGGCTTTCCGGCTTGAGGTGCTTCGAAAGCTATCTCGCCTTCGGTGGCGATGTTCCTGGCGACTGTATTCAAGGGTGCGGGTAATTCTTGGTTGCGACGTATTTTCGTCATGGTTTCGTCGCAAATTGTCTTGACTAGTCGCTCTCTCCCAACGCTCCTTACTCGAATATTGGATGTTCTTCCTCTCCCAGTATGAAATTGTGAGAATCTTAGGTTGCGGTGGAATATGGTGAAATTAGTTACTCGCTACTAGAGTGTGAGTGTCAGAATGCGTTGCAGGTAATGAGAGCTTTGAGGTTATTGATCTTGATTGACCTACAGATTATCCAAATTCCAGAATACCTCCTGATATATATTAGGATTCGAATTTGCAAGATTTTGCCCGATTGGTGATGCCCAATACCCGAAAGTACTGCGTCTGGAAATGGAACCGTGCATATGGATCTATACGAGCAAAGATTTGTGACTGGCTATCCCGCCAGCAAAATCAAGCTGGTTTACTCGATCAATTACCCTCAATTTGTGTAGTCACTTTCAAAAGGTCCTCTCCATCCCAACTAACTTCTACTCGATAATAACCCATTGATTAAATAGAAAAAGGCGATAAATAATTAACTACTACTAAATCAAAATATTGAAAATGATTGTATATCTTTGACCTCTCCTCCATCAAGGCTCATTGAACTTCCTCCCACTTTTGCAGCAAATCTTCTGGAAGGACTCGATTACCCTCCTCAATTTGTTTGGTAACTTTCAGCGGGCCCTCTCCATCCCAACTAACTTCCACTCGATGTTCATCTGAATCTCGCACAATGTCCAGAATCCTCTTAACAAGAGCATGGAATCGGCTCAAGAGATTGGCATTCTCCTTCTCCCAGGCAAGCACCTGTTCCTTGACATCTGCTATCTGCGGTTTGTCAAACAACCCACGCTGGTGATATGCAATCAAGAACTTCGGGGTCTGGTTGAGCCAAAGCCGAGGAAGTAACTCTTCCATGTCGAAGGCCTTTGTATCGAAAACCTTGGGATTTGCTCGTGTTTTGATGTCAAAAATCTGGCTTTGTGGTGCTTTGAGGCCTTGCATTCTAAGCTGCAGCTTGTTCCCATTCGCAGCATCTACAGTGTTGCCAAGCCCAACATTAACTCGTGCCTTGATGTTAGAAATGTGGCTTTGCGGTGCTTTGTATCCTTGCATTGGAAGCTGCAGCTTTGTCCCATCCGCTGAATCAGCGGCATTGCCAAGCCCAATAATTTTGAAGACCTCAGACAGATTAGACTCGTAATCACCATCGAGCGCGTTGAAAAGGTCGGACACGGAAGACTTTGCCTCAGGCCTGTTGCTAGGAGCGTCATGTTTCCCCTGTTTAACGTACCCGTCAGTTTCAGAGCGGATCATAAAACTTAGTCCTCCAAAGTCATATTCAATGATTCGTTGGTGCGAACACGAACCCCCTACATCTTTATCCCAGGTAGTGTACCGTTCTGGAAACGTATGTCCATAGCCTCTTAGATCATCAATGATCTCAGTCGGAGTTCGTTCTTTGCGAATAAAAAAGACCGTGTCTTCGACGCGATCTACATCGAAGCGAAATGCTTTCGACTTAGAATTAACGAACCTCATTAAATTACCCATTGTTGATCCGCATGCCACCAAATCCACATTATATATGTCGAAATCAGGCTCTAGGGCCAGGAGTGACCTAATGGCAGGCTCCATTGGATAGGCTGCATGGTGTGCTGCATTGATATCGCGATATACCTTGAGATTCGGACCATCTTGAGGTAGTCTTTCATCCTGAAGGGGAGGTGACCAAGCTGGAGGAGAGCCTGGCAAAGCCAAATTAGCATGCATCTAGTAAAGAACGTTCGTCCAAAATTGTGACTGCATTTTCCCCTCCTCTGTTCTGCTTACGTAGCATCTAATTACTGTACCATCATTGGGTACAGTACCTGTTGAACGACTCTCAAAGTTCCAACTCAGTTCAATAAATTAAATTCCTGAAAAAAAAGAGGAGGTTCATTGTGCAAGTTCTTAGCTATTCAACAATTATTGAATAAAGTTTAAACGTAGACTTGTTTGGCTCTGCAAGATTCTTGGCTAATGGCTGACTTTACATACTCCTTGGTGTGTCCATACAGTATCATTTGATCAACATTACAAGCTCGGAGATCTCTTGCATGTATAAAAAGAATTTTAAGAAAAAGGGACACCGACCTGGTACGAGTATCGTTGGAGATATCGAATCAACCCAATTGTATGATGCGACATAATTGGGGTTCTTGATTGTAGGAGCTCTTTCTTCGACCAACAATGTCGCAATATCGACACTGTCAATTTCAGGGCCATAGGGTTTTGTTGATACTGGAGGCGATGTATGTGCACCTGTCCATGGTCCTCTACCCCCACCTCGACCCCGCCTGAAGTCCACATTGGTCTTAGAGCTATTACCCCACGCTCCACCCCTACCAAGAGTCATTGAACTCGACATCTATGTCTCTCTGACTGTAAAGATTTTGAAATTTGATATATTGTGCGCAATGTGTAAAATATGGTAGGCTTTAGTTCTAATATGTTTCCTCTACTACATATCATAAAGGTGCTGTTCGGTTTTAATTATTCTAGATGGAATCACATAGAATTCTCATTTAGCCATTTGGCCCTACCAACCAGCCAACCAAACAACCAAAGCTTCCCGATGCAAACGGAATGCCTTACCATCAGCGTTATCAAACCCCGCCACATGCAGGTAACCGTTACTTGATTTTATCTATAGGCTGCGGGCAACATCAACAACAACAACTGGGTGAGACTTTCTGCCTCCACAAGGCTGGAGCAAACAATGGAAGCATCCCTGATTTGACAGTATTATGCATGATTTACAACCGTATATGACCAAGATATAATGATGATAAGGCTCTCCAAAGAACGGTCTGGTATTATTACAGGCAAATAGAAGTTTTTAGAATTTACCCAGATTACACATGAGAGTATTTTCCCCCAACCCATTGTTGAAATATTATTAAATACTCAGTTATCACCGTCAATGCCCAAACCTCTCCCGATAAACCAAATCGTGAGGAGAAAGCGTTGAGATTCGAATGGTTCATTGTTCACATCTCCTCGGATCAATCAAATCAATCATACATACATTGTTTATCTGCGATCCAGAAATTACGATTACCTATCTAAAATGTCTGAAGAGCTCCGCGTATCTCGCCTTCAAAGGTTTTTCTATGAAGTTATTAACGGGCGAAACTTGAACTCATCTCGGGATGGGAACAATTTTATTGAGGGGTTATGTCTTCAAGGGGATGCAGCGACCGCTGTGAACAAACTCTTGAATAGCACAAATGGCCTATTTGCAGTTCAGCAATCAATGCGTTTCGACACCACTCTTAATTTCCTTAACTTTCACGCTACACAATTACTCCGCTACTTACAGGCACCCCCACTAAAACAAATCTCCTCGGGCTCCGTACTATCAGAAATCATTACCCCAATCGTTGAGCCCCCATTCTTTTGGGATTCCTTCACGCAAGCTTTTCAGAATGGGTTATTGAACAACGACGCTTCCCATGCTTTTGCGTGGCTTCTTCTCGAGCTTTTGGTCCGCCCCGGAAGATCCTCGTCAGCATATATTGTCGTTGCGAAGACGCCAGGCATCCTGGATGCGATCTTAAAATCGACGAATGGGGAGACTCGTATCTTAGGCCAAAAGATCAAGCATACGCTCTCCTTAGATGTGTCTGGTATTTCCCAAAATTTGGATACTCAGCCTGGTGGAAGGCACGACAACGATCATGCCAATCACCGAGATATTTCAATTATGCCATCAGCGGATGAACTACTGTCGAAGGAATACCCTTTCTTGCGTGCTGCAGAATCTTACCTGTTCGACGATAAACTGCGTTCCGCCCGTCCTGGCCTGCATATTGATAACCAATTCCGGTTGTTACGGGAGGACATGCTTGGCGAAATCAGGGACGAGGTACAAAAGCTCAAGGGTGTGAAGCCTGGACGACACAAGGGCATGACATTCGACAATCTTCAAGCGGATGGTGTAGATTTTGGTGGTGATCGGAATCGACAGCCATGGGGCCTCAAGTTTCGGTGCGAAGATGAGCTAGGGCCTCTGAAGAAAATCAAGCCGAAGAAACGCGCTGAATATCTGAAGGATAATCGACACATTCTGCGGCAAGGTACAACCGGGTGCCTTTTTGTAGATGGTGAGCCTGTGGCTTTCCCAGCCATCAACAGAAATGAAGACGAGCTTGCCAAAAGCCCAGCGAGGATAATCCTGCAGATCCAAGATGAGAGGACTGTAGTGCGTACGCTGATGAGGTTAAAGACGGCCCAGAGAATCAAGCTAGTGCAACTGGATACATCCATTTTTGCCTTCGAACCATTTCTGAAACGCCTGCAGGAGTTAAATGAGGTTCCTCTGTTGGAAAAGTTGCTATTTTGGGACGAAAGCGAAATCTTCGAAGGGCCTTCATTCCAGCCCTTATCTATTAAGAGTAAGATCGAAGGCATGTCCGGTACAGATCTTCGTCCGCTGCTCAAAACAAAGAAGACTATTATCCTCGACGAGTCTCAAATACAGTCTTTACTCGCCATTATTTTCCAACGAGTCAGCCTAATTCAAGGGCCACCAGGTATGTGTTTCGATATCCCAATGTTCTCTACCCCATTTTAGTGCTAAAGCAAAATTTAGGAACCGGAAAGTCTTTTATCGGAGCACTAGGTGCCAAGTTACTTCATGATTATACAAAGGAAGCCATTCTCGTTATTTGTTATACCAATCATGCCCTAGACCAATTTTTGGAAGACCTATTAGATATTGGCATCCCAGGAAAAGCGATGGTAAGGCTTGGGGCAAAATTCACACCTCGCACGCAACCACTGTCATTAAAAGAGCAGACCTCATCGACATTAAGTCCTGCGCAAAGAAGGCAAATATCAAAGCTTTCAGCAAGGCTACAGCAACATGAAATCAGACTTCGAGATGCTTTCACACGTTATACTTCTGCCATCGTTGATAAGAAGCAAATAATGGATTATCTTGAATTTCTCTCCAGCGATTTGCCCTTTCTAGACGCTTTTACCGTTCCCATTCCTTCAAATGATGGAATGCAGAGAGTTGGCAGAAGAGGAAAGACCATCGGTCGATATCATTTACTTGACAAATGGGTTCGAGGCGAGCAAAATGCTTCGCCTTTTGAACATAGTCAACCAGAAGGCGCAGCCGCGATATGGAATATGAGTCGCGAAGCAAGGAATGCCACCATGTTTAAATGGCAATCAGATATCTTGGAGGAGCTAGCTGACGAGATTCACAAAATCGGCAAGCAATACGATGCTGACCAAGCCGAAAAGGAGAATATATGGGGCGAAAGAGATGCGAATATCGTGAAGTCAAAGAGAATTATTGGATGCACAACTACTGCCGCTGCAAAATACTTCACTGCAATACAAAAGGCCTCACCAGGTGTCGTGCTAGTTGAAGAGGCTGGCGAGATCCTCGAATCTCATATATTGACAGCCCTTGGCAAAGACACCCAGCAGCTAATTTTGATTGGCGACCACAAACAGTTACGGCCCAAATGCAACTCTTACAATTTGAAGGTAGAACAGGGAGATGGGTATAACCTCGATATGTCGCTTTTTGAACGATTGGTACTTGCCGGATATCCAAACGTTGTTACATTGACAAAACAGCATCGTTCAGACCCGGAAATCTCCTCGATCATTAGATACCTGACATATCCCGGTCTCATAGATGCAGATTCAACATTGAATAGGCCGGATCTTCGAGGTTTCCGCGACAAGGTCATCTTCGTAGATCATAGGCATCCAGAGGAAGATGTTGCGCATCAAGCGGTGAAAGAGCATTCCGATCCAACGTCGTCCAAACAAAACGAATACGAGGCTCTTATGATACTAAAATGTGTCAAATACCTTGCACAACAGGGCTACGCATCCGATCAATTAGTTGTGCTGACACCATATGTAGCTCAACTTCGACTATTACTCGACAAACTGAAAACTGTGAATGATCCGGTACTCAATGACCTAGACAAGTTCGATCTCATTCGAGCTGGACTCTATGTTAATGTAGATCCAAACCCTATAAAGTCAAAACCGTCTCTTCGAATTTCAACCGTTGGTAAGTGTTCTCATTCGTTAGAAGGGGTCTGCCTCAAAATTGGATGCCTCAATATTCGACTTTTGTTTAATAATCCATACTGCCGTTGCTATAATTATTGAGTCGACTATGAACAATCAAACTCTCAGATTTGATTCATTGGGCTAAGTTTAGACAATGCATAATTTGGAAGGCTTTTTCTTGGGTTGAATTATTTAGCTAAGTTTGGACAATTGAACCCTTCAAATTGGAGAACTATTTTTTATTATTCTTATTTTGTTCGAAGGATATTAAGAATTTGAGAAGGACTTTGCTGCATCTTTATTGCGGCATTAACTAACTGTCCGTAGATAATTATCAAGGTGAAGAGAGTGATATAGTCCTCATATCCATGACCAGGAGCAACTCGAGACACGACATTGGATTTATGGCGGCACCTCAACGCCTTAACGTCTTAGTCTCTCGTGCGAGAAATGCTTTGATTATGATTGGTAATTCTGAAACCTTCGAAAACGCGCGAAAGGGTAAAGATATATGGAAGAAGTTTTTTGGGTTTCTGTCCGAAAAGAAGCATATTTATACCGGCTTCCCGGTCAGATGTGAGAATCATATCGATCGGATAGGCAATTTGACCTCCCCGGATGATTTTGAAACGCATTGCCCTGACGGTGGATGCAAAGAACCCTGGTAGGTCTGCAGAATTCTACTACAAGTTAATTTGCTAACTTCTGTGCTATAGTGGACAATTGTTGAACTGCAAGGTTCATCAATGTCCAAGCAGTTGTCATCAATTGTTCGACCACTCCAAGATAAAATGCGAAGTTGTTGAGCAACATCAATGCCCTAAAGGACATACAATCAAATGGCGATGCCATGAAGTTCTTCCACCTTCATCCTGCTCAAAATGCGAGCGCGAGAAAAGGGAAGCCGAAAAGCTAGCTCAGAAGAGCTTTGAGGACCAATTGAAGCGAGAAGAAGCAGCTCGAAAGCACCAAAAAGAAATTGAGGGGATTCAAAAAGAAATTAATGACGTCTACCAGGAAAGACAGAATGAGCGTGCGAGAGCAGAACACGAAGCTGTCTTGGCACAGAAAAAGAAGGAGCTAGCTACTGCTAAAGGACGTGCCAAACAGCAGGTAAATGCTCCAACTCAAGCCCCACCACCTGCTTCACCTGTTGCCAATGAGTCATCACCCATATCTCCAGACCCTGGATCCAAACAAGCAGATACACGTCAGCCGCTGAGCAAGAAGGTGAATGAGAATACTAGGAGCAAAGACAATATTCAGAAACATCTCCATGAGTGTCTGACTCATAATAGCTCGCCATCGAAGACTGAATGGCAGCGACAAAAAGATCAGGAGAATGCGCAAAACCCAGCTATAGATAGCATCATGGAGATGATAGGTCTTGAGGAGGTAAAATCACAGGTCTTACGCATCAAAGCTAAAGTAGACACCTCTAAGCGACAGGGGACGGATCTCAAGAAAGAAAGATTAGGGCTGGTATTGCTGGGGAACCCTGGAACCGGTATTATCCCTTATGTTCAGATAGTTCAATGTCTTCTTTGAAATCACTAACTTCATTGCAGGTAAAACCACAGTAGCGAGACATTATGCCAAGGCCTTGACATCGCTTCAAGTTCTCCCTGGAGATGAATTCGTTGAAACTACTGGTAGTCACTTAGCACACGGTGGTGTCAACGATGTCAAAAAACATCTAGATGTCCTTGACAAGGGTCTAGGGGGTGTTTATTTTATTGACGAAGCCTATCAGCTAACGGAAGGCCACAATTTCGGCGGCAAGACTGTTTTAGATTATCTCCTTGCAGAAATTGAAAATCTTGTGGGTAAGGTTGTATTTGTATTTGCTGGGTATCGTAAGCAGATGGAGAAATTCTTCGAACATAATCCAGGACTGGGCTCACGCCTGCCATACACCCTCCATTTTGAGGATTACAATGATGCTGAGCTCCTCCAGATGTTGCAATATCAGATCCGCAAATTCTACCCGACACCAATGACGATAGCAGATGGTCAGGATGGATTATATATGAATATTGCCGTACAAAGACTTGGGAGGCAACGAGGTAAAGACGGCTTTGGAAATGCAAGAGCCCTAGAGAATCTTTTTTCAAAGATTAGGGAGCGCCAATCGGATCGACTCATGAAGGAACGAAGAGATTTACTCAACCCAGACGATAATTTCATTACACAGGAAGACTTGATAGGGCCAGATCCATCTAAAGCAATTCTTCAGTGCAAGGCATGGGAGCAATTGCAAAGCCTCACTGGCCTCAAATCGGTCAAGGATTCCGTCAGTTTTATGATTGATCTTATCAAGACAAACTATCAGCGGGAGTTACAACAGAAGAAGCTGATCGAGGTATCACTAAATCGAGTCTTTTTGGGCAGTCCAGGTACTGGGAAGACGACAGTAGCGAAGTTATATGGACGTATCCTTGCAGATCTTGGCTTGTTGAGTAATGGAGAAGGTATGTCACCAATGTTGAGCCCATTGAATTGTTTTGCCTTACGGCATTTTTTGGGGTGTCATACTTCCTGCTTGCATATCATAATTTTTACGAAACCAAGTCTAACACATCTTAGTTGTTACTAAAAACCCCTCTGACTTCATCGGAAGTGTCATCGGCGAGTCAGAGAAAAATACTAAAGGCATCCTGGCTACCACCATTGGAAAAGTCCTGATCATCGACGAAGCATACATGCTCTACTCCGGCTCAGGAGAGAAAGGTAGTGGCGCAGACACTTATAAAACGGCCGTGATCGATACGATTGTAGCTGAGGTACAGGGCGTCCCTGGGGATGATCGATGCGTGCTACTTCTTGGATACGAGGATCAAATGATCACGATGCTCCAGAACGTGAACCCTGGCTTGACTCGGAGATTCCAACTTAGTGACGCCTTTCACTTTGCCGACTTCAACGATCAGGAACTAGAAGAAATCCTGCAATTAAAACTGAAGATTCAAGGCCTAGGAGCAAACCAAAAGGCGATAGAGGTCGCAATAGAGGTACTAGGCAGATTACGAAATGGCCTGAATTTTGGAAATGGTGGTGATGTGGAAAACTTGTTGTCTAGGGCGAAAGCAAACTACCAAGCTCGACAATCAAAACTACCTGCCACGGAGCGTTCAATAGATTTCGTATTTGAACCAGAGGATTTCGAGCCAGACTTCAATCGTGCAGCTGGTGCAGAAACGAACCTTGAAGAACTATTCAAAGACGTAATTGGATGTGATTTGATCATCGGCAAGCTTGAAGGATATTTGAAGGTGGCAAAGGGAATGAGAGCTCAAGGACGAGACCCCAGGTCCCAAATTCCAATGAATTTCATATTCAAAGGCCCCCCAGGTAAATAAAAATCCCTGCTGCTATCATCGACTTCCTTGTAGTTTTTTGTTTGTACAATACCACCAAGCGGTGCCCTAATTCGTTTCACGAACCCTCATAAAGACGATTCAACTTTATTTAATGATTTACATCTTTGTTGATATAATCATTGGACGGAGCCCAAACAATCAAATTCTTCAATTTGAAAAGTCTTTTTGGCGAGTTGATATGTTCAAGGGGATTGAGAATTTGAGAGAGCTTTATAAGCTATTACGTATTCTGGTGTACATACTGATAATTCCATAGGCACCGGAAAAACCACCACTGCTCGTAAAATTGGTCAAGTATATTACGACCTAAATTTTCTATCGGAAGTGAAAGTAATTGAATGCTCTGCTACGGACCTTATTGGCCAGTATGTCGGACAAACTGGACCCAAGACCATCAAACAGCTTGAGCTCGGACTCGGAAAAGTGCTCTTCATCGACGAAGCATATCGCTTGGGCGAAGGTCATTTCGCACAGGAGGCAATTAACGAATTAGTAGATTCGATGACAAAACCAAGATTTGCGGGGAAAATGGTCATAATACTTGCAGGATACGATAAGGACATGAACAGCTTACTTAGCGTCAATGAGGGATTAAGCAGTAGGTTTGCTGAAGAAATTATATTCCCTGCTCTGGGTGCGAGGGATTGCCTGCGTGTTCTACAAGATAAGCTAGAAGAAGAGAGCATTTCTATTGAGGGCGTACAAGATCTTACCCAGCATCAGCCATTTATTGAAGCTCTGGAGAAGCTAGCCGAGTTGCCTTCTTGGGGCAATGCAAGAGATTCTATCACGCTGGCGAAGAGCATGGTCCGCGCTGCTTATGTGAAGGATACAAGTATGGGGCCGCTATCGACGCTCGTCTTAGCTCATGCAGATGCCCTGGACTGCATTCAATCTATGCTCCAGTCCAAGGAAAGCAGAACCAAGCTGACGAAGACGAACCTTCGGGACCACTTCCAGCCAATAGAATTATCGCAAGAGCCACCCCCTAAGATTCCCTTCACAACTTCGAAAAGTACTAAAACAAACAACAAAGAAGCGAATGAGGACCCACCTGAGCCAACACCGATTGCCGATCAAGATTCATCTGTTGAAGTTGCTCGTGATGCCGGTGTATCTGATGAAACTTGGGCACAGCTACAAAGAGATAAACAGTTTGCAGAAGCAGAAACTCAGAGGTTCCAAGACGAAAAGCGCAGGGCTCAACAGCTAGTCGAGGAGCAGCAAGAGTCCGAGCAGGTTGCAAGAAAGGCAATGAAGGATATAGAAGATAAACATGAAGCCGAAGCTCGAGAACAAATGCGCCTCAGAGACGAGGCCAGAATTCGTTTCTTGGAGGCGGAGAACGAGAAACGGGAGGCTGAACAAAAGGTTCAAATGGAGATCATGCGTAAGATACAGGAAAAACTAGAAGCTGAAGCTCGCGAGAAACTCCGATTGCGAGAGGAAGCTCGGATCCGTGCCTTGAAAGCAAAGGCTGAGCGGGAGCGTCTTGAGAAGGAATGGGAGAGGCGTAGGTTGGAGGAGGAAAACAAGAGGAAGAGAGAGGCACAGGCGCAAACAAAGTTGAGACAGATGGGTGTCTGTGAAGCTGGATTTCAGTGGATCAAACAAAGTAATGGGTACAGATGTGCTGGTGGAATTCATTTCGTTTCTGATTCACAGCTTGGGATGTAAGTAGATCGTAGATGATCGCAGGGTTATTGAAAGTGAGCATATATGTTAATGGGGCATCGGCATAATTAAACCGCCGATCACTGAAAATTTAGTATTTTCGATCTTTTACCTCTTGTTCTCATGTTTTCCCATGATTTGACCTGAAATTACGGAAGAAAGCCCTATACAATATCATCGGAATTTGATAATTGTATACATAGCCCGCAGTCTACCCTTCTTATTCGTATCAGGTTTATTACTTCGTTGGGTACTAACTCCCGTCTCATTGTTAGATACACTCGTCTCTCGTGTTTATAATGTCTTGCTCGCTTTCACTGCAGGCCTCCATCCAATACCTATCTCATCCGAATATTTCAACAAAGAGTTGCTGTAAATGGTTACAACTGCGCACCGATATTTGGCTTTTCCATTGTTCCATCCGAAACAATCGTATTCGCAATTCTTTTTCATACGTTAAATTCACCCACTTTAGATCAAACAATTACATTCATGATTCCCGATCACCCACCCCGTCACATTTATTCTTATTCATACCGTTTATTCTCCCATCCCACTTCAACCAATTGGGAAGTGGAAAGAGCAAGTGTAGGCTTCGATTTTGGATTGTTGGCATTGTTTAACCACTCTCGCTGTTTTCCAATCCTTACAGTTTGTCCTCTCAAAAATGCTGTTAGGTTTGAATCACTCTCGATTAATAATGATTCACAATTAATTCACGATCACAATCAATACACGAGAAGTAAAGTAAGATCAAAGACCAGTCTATTAGGCACCCCCCCGATAAACAGAGATCGCCATTTTATGTACAAAAAAACGCTATCAAAGCCCAAACATGAAGAGAAAAAAATAATACAGTCAAACGAGGCCGGAAGTTCCGTTGCGGATATCCATCCTCCTCCTAATGTCAATACAAAGCGTACATTGCAACATTAATCATCCCACACAGCTCAGATCAAATGCGTAGAAGAATTGTTTATGCAGATGCGGTAGGAGCGGGTCCTGATGGAGCAGCTCCAGATGGTGGGGCACCAGATGGCATAGCACCACCGAAGCCACCAGTAGGAGCAGGTCCTGATGGAGCAGAGCCGGATGCGAAAGCACCTTGACCTTGTCCACCGAATCCTCCCATTCCACCAGTTGGTGCAGCTCCTCCTTGGGGGAAGCCGGATGCACCACCAATGGCACCAGTTGGTGCTGGGCCAGCGACAGAGCCGGATGGTGCTTGTCTGCGGAATTTGGCACCAGTTGGGAATGCACCGGCAGTTCCGCTTGGTGGGGCGCCTGATGGCATACCGCCTTGACCTCCTTGGCCACCGAATCCTCCAGTTGCTTGAGCGAAGTTGGCACCAGCACCTGTGCCGGAAGCGAATCCACCCTTTCCTCCCTTGTGTCCACCGTGTCCACCAGTTGGGGCAGCTCCGGATGGGGCAGCACCAGAACCTGAGGCTTGACGTCTTTGAGGAGCACCGGATGGGGCAGCTCCAGATGGAGCAGCACCGGATGGGAATCCTGTTGGAGCACCGGAAGGCTTAGCACCACCTTGTTGTCCTCCGAATCCTCCGGCTCCACCAGTTGCTTGAGCGAAGTTTGCACCAGCAGCTGATCCGGTAGGTCCTCCGAATCCACCTGGGCCACCAAATCCACCACCCATACCACCAGTTGGAGCAGCTCCAGATGGAGCAGATCCGGATGGGGCACCCATTGGTCCACCGCCCATGGTGAAAGCAGCTGAAGCAGAGGCTTGGCGTCTTGCGTTACCGGTCTGCTTTCCTCCAGCTCCACCAGTTGGAGCAGCTCCAGATGGGGCAGATCCGGATGGAGCTCCAGCACCGCCTTGTCCACCGAATCCACCGGTTGCTTGAGCGAAGCCAGCACCAGATCCGGAAGCACCAGCATTTCCTCCCTTGTGTCCACCACCTTGTCCACCAGTTGCTTGGGCCTTTGAGTTACCGAAGCCTCCAGTTTGGCTGGCACCAACGAATCCAGCGACACCTGAACCGGTAGCTTGACCTTGTCCACCTTGTTGACCACCGAATCCTCCCATTCCACCAGTTGGTGCAGCTCCTCCGAAGCTACCAGTTGGGGCAGCTCCTCCAGCGCTGAATGAACCCATACCACCAGTTGGGGCAGCTCCACCACCGAATCCTGAAGCCGATTGAGCGGCAGCCATTGAGGCGAATGCGATAACCGCAGCGGCGATAGCTTTTGTGAATTGCATTTTGAGAGATGTAGATATTGAACTGTAAAAAGTTTTTGAGTTGTTTGTTATGAGATTTGAAAGGATGAAGAGTTTATATGAAAAAAGTTGTAAAAAGTTTTTGATTTTGTGAGTGAATGATTTGAAGGGTTGTTAAAAGGCTCAGACCTGGAGCTGTGAAGTTGAAAGATAAGATGATGTAGAAAAGACTGGATGCTCTAAGACTGGTTTTTTATTTGCCTCTTATGTGGAATCTGACGTCCTTTATATCTTGGACTTTGGGCCCATGTGGAAAACTTGGGCCATGCTACCCATTCAACACAGTTAGGTGCGCAGTAGATCGTCGCTTGTCACTTTGGTGAATAGTAGTGTGATCCTTACGTGTGTGTTTTGTTTCATTAAACACCCAGTTACTACGTATGGAACTGTTTCCCCAGTAGTACAAGTGGGGAGATCCACAATGGAGTGGTTCTATTTCAGGGGACTATTCTTCTGGTTCCTCCCGGCTGTCGACTTCTCAGCCTTCGCCGTTCATGGCATTTGTTGACGTGTGGGTCCTTATGTCTATATTTGAAGCTGTCGCTTGCAATTAATAGACCTATGATAATGGTGCGTTCGTCGACTATGGAGCCATTACTCCACTTAAAATGTTTCCTTTTGAATATCTTAGGGTGAGATCGACTTTCTACAGAGTCCTTGTTACTAATTTTAATCCCCAAACCATGCTTTTACTCGCCACAACACCTTAATTTGATCGGAACACTTTTCTCTTCTCAAATATACTATTTTCCTTCCACTAAATTACTGGTCCAGTACGCTGGTATATTATCATAGCCCACATTAAATCGTCAATGGGACTCGTAAGGATCACCGTTTGACCTTGATGGGAACTTGAGCACTTTGACGATAACACGTACGATATCGCGAACGATGATGAAATATGCGTGGCTATGCAAGTTACAAGATTCATCTTACCGTGAACGTGTGAAGCATCTCGGGACGGGAACGAGTATTCACGATCTCCACTTAGCTTCACCCGCAAACGTACATTGTACCAGTTTATGGAAATCAACAATACTGTAAGTCTGTAACTTAGAATAGTGAGCGCAAGTTTTTCACAGCCCACAAATGATCTTTGAACCCGTGATGAAATTGATGTTGTTGATCAGTAGTCGTTAATCGACACCGGCGGATCGCCAAGGCTTTATTATCAAGGGTATTCATATGGCATTGCGTATATTGAACGTTTCAACTTTTGACGCTGCAAGGGCCTACAACGCAACCCTATCACCCAAGGCTATTAAAATGATGGAGGTAATTAAGGCACTGTAATTCTCCCCAAGGCTAAGCTAGACTAAGCTAAGTTAATTGAAATTCTCCTAATGATTCTAGATTTCAAGGTCCACCCATGGGTGATGGAATCAATCCGAAGGGATTTGCGAGAGAGCTGCCAATGACATGCCATCCCATCTCAAGCTGCCAGACTGCCAGTACAAGG
>JWJB01010372.1:0-23090 GCA_000812895.1 Rutstroemia sydowiana
AAAAATTAATAATACAATATCTAGTATAACTTATTTATTATAGCTTCAAATTTAATAAAAAACATATGTACTGATGAAGAATAATGAGCTTATTTACTGTATTTAATATTAAATATTATTGTTTATAGATTTATTTTATTGTAAAGATAATAATAAAAAAGATAAATTAAGTTAAAAAGCATATTAGAATGCCAAGCATTTGCCAAGACCACCTTTTTAATCTATACTTTTATTTTCAACTTCTTATATCAACCTCAATATCAAATTTAATAACTTTATATTGGATATAATGATTTGGCTAGGTGAGGCGATCAATTAAATCTAATTAAAATATCTATAAGTTTTGTGGTTGTGAAGTTATAAATAAAAAGGTAAATTGAGGTTATAATATTCTGTGAAAAAAAAGTTCAAAAAAGTTGTGAAGCACGTTATGAAATTTACGGTATTTTTAATGCATCCACTGGTGTATTAACCAGCTTTTTCCATTTTCCATGTAACCAAAATCAGGCTTTTGTAATACAATACAAAATTCACTTTTTTCAGATTCCATAGAGCTCGGCCCGGCTTTTGGAATTTGCATTCACTCCTATGTAGTATGGCTGGCTAGATCTAGTGGAATAGCGGGGTAGAGAGGTTTCTTATTATAAAGGAGCCAGTCTTTCCATTTGAATCCAGTTTCCTTTTCTTTTCTTTCCATAACATACAAAAATACTTGACCAGGATCTACGTTAAAACTACAACACGCAACCATGTCTTCAGCACCAGGCGCAAGCAAATCTAAGAAGGTAAGAATACGCACATTGCTTTATGAGATAAATGCAAATTACTGACGCCAACAAAGAAGGAAGATGAACAGCCCCTCGCTGTCCGAGAGACTCTGGAATCATTTGACAAACTTCGTCTTGTCCTACGCCAAATCGAACAAGCTGGTGACGGTAGGCTTCAAGATTTCTTGGAGTTGAAGCGTTGCTTTAGGCTCGTGGTGGAGTCTCCGGCTTCTTTTACCTTGATGATACAGGATCCGAGTCGCGAAAATGATTTTGTGAGGTCTATACTCAGCACATGGTAGATATTGTTATACTAATCCTTTGAGTAATAGAAAGCTGCCGGACCAGTCTTGAAGGCTTTCGACGATATGATTCGCAAGTTTGGAGCCGAACTTGATCCTGAGGAATTCGGACGTGATATGATGGAATTGGACAAGAACATCGAGGAAGGTCGGTTATTAGATGATGGGACGCTGGAAAAAGAGCTTGGCATTGACATGGCTGAGGCGATCAAGAGGATTAAAGCGCGTGGCCCGGGCTACGCTACCCTTAAGGAGGCATATGATGCAATGAGAGAAGGCACTATAGGCGAGAAGAATTGAAGCTCCAGGGATGGCAGTGGGAAGTTAAACATCGACAACTCTAGGGTTGACATTAAAGCCTAAGTGAACAAAGTCACCTGAGGTAATTGGGATGGTACACGACAACGTCTAGGGCTTCAACTAGACAGTTATCGATTAGCATGCACGATGAATTTAACAATCTCCGAACTGCTTTTGACTATGATCGTGTGATTTCATCCTCGCTGGCACTCTCTCTACCCCCATTACCCTTCATTATGCACATGATGGTGTTCTGCGATACACAATTACCACGTACAGTAAATATCAGTAGATGGCATCCTCATTTTGTTTGGTAACCTATGTATGACCTCTGGAACAGTTCCAGCTTCTAAAGAGAACATTAGTAGTAAATATTGACCTTATACTTCATACATCCTATCCAGCTACAAACTACCACGCCGTGCTCCCTGCCTGATAGCCTCTAATGCACCTTACGATAACTTTCGGATTAGCAAATCAACACCGACATGTAAACGCGCGGGTATCCACCTCCTACCTGGTCAAGTTCCTCACATTGTTGGCGGATATCGGAACATTTTTGAACAGCAAGGTCTCTTGCCACTTCTAAGAGTTACCAAATGGCAGTCAGCAGTGTGCTACAGATCATTCGTCGTTAATCTAATACAAGCGGTGTAATCTACGTCTATGACTTTCAGGAATGGGCAAAATCAAAATATTTGCAGAATCTCATGGAGGTTAACTAACCTCCCTATATATTTACAACATCGCACACCATAGAATACCACAAATTGAACGCGAGAGCTCTGAGTAGATATTGTCCGATTCCGTGTGCTAACCTTAAGCGATACCAGATTTCATGCTTCCTCTCTATGCTACCCTGTGTCGATACTGATATGTGTGCTACTAATTAAAAGGTATGGTATGAATGCTAAAGAAAGAAAGAAAGAAAGGATGAACCTCCACCCAGTGATGATAACAGCTTATTGTTCTCCCCAGCTTAGTATAGCTCTTGAACGACGTTCAATATGCCTGCTACCAACTAGAAGTTATGCCTGCTAAAGAAGAAAATAACCCTCCACCCTACGCACTGCTGACGAGAGGTTCCTTATTCTCGGGGTACGTAACGTCGAAGAATGTTCAAATGTTCTTGATGGCCTTCCCAAAAAGTAGACGAAGCGGGTGGGAGACGCGGAATTCGATGAAGACGCTGTGTAATCATGTTAGCCCGGGGATGTAGTAAGGAAACAATGAGCCAGGGCTACGGATACGGATAGCATGTATTGATTAACATACCAATGTCCTCGTGAACTCTGCCCCAGGTTTTGTATCCTGCACATTCTCTTGTAGAGTACTACTTGGCCTATCTGCGGCTTGCTGATCGGCTGGTGGTGAAGCAGTTGATGGAGGAGCAACCACGTGGTTTCTTGGAACATATCCCTGCTTTGTCTTCTGGCGCTTGCTAGACATGTTGCTTTGTGGTTCAGGTGCAAGAGATGCGGTGGCACTGAGTGATGTGGCAGCACTAGCAATGAGCTCCTCGCACTTCCGCTCTGCAGTTGCTTCCTATCGACACTTTATTAGAGACCTTCGATATATGGAGGGACCTGGTCACCCCGGTTTGTGGTGACTTTTGTATTACTTCACTGTTGATGACCTTTTTTTCCGACACCATCTTCGATTTCAACAAATGCAATTACAAATGAATCCTCGCTCTCAACATCGTCCTCAATTTCCACACTGTCATCGGTTTCAGCGACAACCCTGTTGTGTCTTTTGGTTACTATCCGAGGTCAGCATTTACTATCATTCGACGTATGGTTCTGATAGGTGGTTCAGCCATGAATTACCTTGTGACGCTTGAGCAGTTCCTTCCGTTGAAGGTAAGCCATGATCCACACCCTGGAGGTCTTTGAACCCATCATTGTCAGAAGAGCCCGACATGGTTGCTTGTGATTGTATGTTGTATTGTTTATCTTTCTGAATTGTTCAGATGCAGGTGTTGGAATAGCTATTGAAAATTCAAGTTGTTGTGTCTGGGATCAAGCCCTTTTATAGTATTCTTTTCCCGCTGCTTAGGAGAAATTGATATTCGCTTATTATTTCTCTCCATTTTCACATTTCTATATTGAAAAGCTAAAAGGAATATTCACTTATATTCACCATGGAATCCATTTAGCGAGCTGCCAATTCTCCAGTTTTCCAAACTTTTAAGCTATTCAGTTTCATCTTAAAAGATGAAGGTAATTTGGTTCAATATTCACTATGAGTAGTAGCCAAGTCCAGGGCTCTAATATCTTGATGGTGAGCGAATTGAGGATACAGGGAACATCTAATTGACATTATTAGTAACAGGAAATCTATCTAGCTTAATTTCTAAAAGCTCATCTATCAGTCGTTCGCAGTATTTCCGAAAATGCCTACCATATCTATCTGCAAAATGCCATAACCACACACCTACCATCCATACCCTCTGCAAATCCTCCTCATTCTCTCACCCCAAACCAAGCATTAAGCCCCATCCCCATTCCCATCCCCATCGCCACCCCAATCTAAACAATCACCTTCTCCATCTCCACCCTATTCGCCAACCAAACCTTCCCCTCCTTATCCGTCTCCGGAAAAACCCCCTCCTCCATCCCCACAACCTTATACCCCCTTTTCTCATACCAATCCTGTTGAACAACCATTGGAGCCGTCCTTCCAAACGCAATTGCTCTTTCCTTTCTGCCTGGATACTCCCTCGCTATCGTATCTAATGTTAATTTCGTCGCATATAGTGGGGCAGAAATAGCTGTTTCTTCTAGACGATCCATTGCTGCGCGACCTAGACCTTGTCCGTGTAAAGCGCGGGAGATGTAGAAGGTTGCGATGCGGTAGATGTGTGGGGTGGAGGTTGTATTCAAACTGATGTGTCCGATTGGGTGGAAAGAGATAGGTGGTGAAGGGGGTGTGCGCGGGGAAGAGGCAAAGGTAAGGGCGCTGTCGAGGATGGGTTCGCTTTCGGTGGGGTAGGCGGTGGTGTGTGTTTTGAGGAGGGATTCTTTCTGTGGGTTTGTAGATGCGATTGCCTGAGGATGAGAAGTTAGCTCTGATGTTTCAATTGAGGGGGGAGGGAGAAATACAATCCATTGAAGACTCATATTACCGGAACGTTGACGTTCTCTCCATGATTCGATAGCTTCAATGTACCAACCGCAGCCGATACGTTGTGATAGAATACGGTCGACATGTGCTTGAGACTCAGGATCGAAGGGATAAAGTTCGATTGATTGAAGCGGGGAGGAGAACGCGGTTTCTGCTGCCATTATGGAGAATTGGTTGTGGTGTGGATAAGGTGGAGAGAGTGGGGATGGGATGGAGAGAAATGAAGAAAATTGGAGAAACGCAAGGAACCTTTATATATCTTTTTTGCAGAAGATGAACTCGATTTATGACTCACTATCTTCATAATATCGAATTTAACAAAGGGTAAATAATGATTACTTACATTTTATCCATCCATTCATCGGACCAAAACTATGACTATCTGACACACATAATCATGATCGTGATACCACTCTGGTGCCTCATTTTTCTTCCGATAAGTGGTAATAATTTGGAAAACACAACCATGGGGACATCAATTGACATATAAAGTATGTATCAGTACCTACGATTGATTGCACTTCAAAAGGGCGTATGTAGTTGAATTTGTAATGTTCTGTTGTTGAAAAGGCATTTGTTGTAATGTTTGTGAGTAAAAGGGTCTTAGCCTAGCGCAAGTTTATGTAATCGCATTCATCAGCCCTACAGGGCGGGCCAGGCCCGGCTACCAACGGCCAGAATCAGGGTTAGGCTCGGCTCACATGGCAGCTCGCAAGTTATCAATTGATGCACAGCCCCCCCCCTTCCTCCTCTACACATCTCCCTACTTCAAGAAAAGAACTTATCAAGTAAAAATATAAGTCAAAGAACTACGCCTACACATCATAATATTCACTATCCATTCATTCATTCACTCATTATTCATCCAGTCACTAGGCTATCAATCATTCATTCATTCATTCATTCAGTGACCTCCTCTGTAAACTACTTCCTCCCTTCCTACCTCCATCAATCACTAAACCACCACCACCAGCACTCAACCTTTAATTTTCAATATCAAAAAGAAAAAGGAGTCCCCACCCCACACCCACAACCACAAAGCGCACCCTCCCACCATACCAAAACGAAACGAATCTCTTTTCCCTTTCCCCAAAAAGCTAAAGTAAGGAAAACAGAGAAATGTAGAAAAGAAAAAAAAAGGAAAAAAAAAAGGTATTCGTGTGAATAAGTAACTTTCTCAATATCGATATTGTATGCCCTAAAACTTTCGCTCCATATCAAACCCCACCATTCCATTCCATTCCATCCCATCCACCCATCCTTTCATTTCATTTCATTCATTTCATTGATCCAGGTTTATCCCATCCGTTTAATTCATCGCCCAAAGCATTGCATTCCAGTCCAGTCCCAACCCCAATCCCCCCCAGTTTCATATCCATAAACCAGATGTGTATCGTATCATAAGTAGAATAAGAGAGAGGCAGAGAGCAGCCGGTAAATTAAAGAAAAGAAAGAAAGAATTGCGCCTCATATCGCTATTGTAACGCCCGCTTTGTAGTTGGTATTTGAATGCTTTTTCGCATCTTGTTAAGTCATCATATCGCCTGATACGCCGATGAAATTTAAAAAAGTCCCATGCGCCTAATACCAGAAGAATTACTTTGATAGTAAAAGGCATTCATAAAGTTATTTGGATACTTCATCTAGAGTGGTGTATCCATCTCATTGTCTAAAGGTCCACAGAGCTCCGCAATGCTGTCCATAGGTTCAGATGAGCCATAATCTCCATCCGAGCCATCCCATTCTAAAAACAATTAATTCTGTACCAATACGAGAATAATGCGATTGACTTACCTGAAACATCTTCATCTGCTTCCTCAACCATAGACTTCCTCAACGCTGGTAGAATCACTAGAGAACTGTTAAATATGATTCTTAATAGCATGCAAAATCAAAAACTTACTCTCCATTTCATTCCTGAAAAGCACTTTCGCTGGGGTATCCTCATCACCAAAATATGGCACGCACATCTCGATAGTATTCTGAATATTCATCAGAACTGTTCTTACAGCTTGTTGTCGCTGTCGAATATAAGTGTCGCTTAGATAGCTCAGACAAGCTTTGGCTAATTGTTGAGCGGCAACTGTAGCTAAGGATTGGGTAGTATTAAGCTCATGATCAAGCTCTGGATCGTCGAAGAAAATGAGTTCGTTCAAAAGATCCTCGGTATCAGCCCTAACAGTGCTATCGTAGTACGTGAGGAGCGCCGGAGCCCAGGTGGGTGAAGTGACCACGCAAAGCCGGAATATTTCATCATGTGAAACATCAGTAGCGTTGGTTGGGAGGTTGTTAACATCTTTAAAAAACAGAAAGTATTCTCTTCCATCAGGACTATCAAGATTGGCTGCATATTTAGCAACATTGTGTATCATATTCCGAATGGCATGTTCCGACTCGGAATGTTCGCAATATACCAAAGCTGCTCGCAAGAATGGACCTGCGCCAGCGATGGACGAAGATTTTCTGAGACCATTAAGTATCGCATGGTATATGTTGGTGTCAATGTCGTCGTGGAAATGAAGAAGTGTGATAATTATCATTCGCGTAGCGTAGTGGTTTTGGTTGATTTGAAGAAGCTTCTCCGTAAGTATGTTCGAGTTACTTCTTGTCCATCGTTGATACAACTTATCTCTCTCTGCTGCGGTGAGCGGTATTTCTAAATCGTCAAGCGACAATCTCAAACGAGATTCATTCTCGGCCAAATCAGGGCTGGAAATTGTACAGACTGAAAGAAGTTTGGCCAGAAGACCAATAACACAATCGTAAGAGACTGGCTTTGTGGAGCTTCTCTTGGAAACATTTGTAAGCATCCGATGCAACTGACTACTGATATTCAACAAAGGATCAGCAGTAATGATATCAAGCGTTTTGTGCAAAAAACCATCAGGAACATAACCATCATCGAGTAGTAGAGCCGACTCGTGATCTCCGAGATTGGCAATGCTGCTTAGCAAACCAAAATATTCAGGCCATGCCTTTAAGCATGTATGGAAGATATCGTATTGGCTGTTCATTGCGGAGACAAATTTTTGGAGCACTCTTGGGTCCTTCCCATCATCAACATCCTCGGACTTTTCAAGGCCATATGCATACGGAAGATCTGATTTGAGCTTGACCAAAGCCGCGAGGATGGAAGTAGCCATTTCCATGCGTACGTGACCCTCAGGGCACTTCATAAGCAAGAAACGAAGAGCACCATCAGAGCAATCACAAAGATACTCCAAGAAGTCCCGACTGCATTCTCCACACATTTCGCATTGTTTTCCCAAAGCCATGGCGAAGTTCATAAAATCCGGTACGTCTTTTGTGCGGGAGACAACTTGATCCAAATGAGATACACCAACAGTCATAACCTGCTTCTCAAGATCGTGTGATTCTGAACAAGTTCCACCATTTAGTCGGTTCGTGTTTTGCATCATCTTCATAACGAAGCTTGGGTGTGATGGATCATAGAGGCAGTACTTGCGCATCAAGACTTCATTTTCCATCGCTAGGTGGGCTGACATTTTCGGAAAGATTGGTAACTTGACTGGTCCAATAACAGTGCCCTTTTGTAGAGCCTGTTGTGCTGCTACCAACACTGAAGATCTTTGGTAAAAAAGCATATATGCACTGTAATTCTTCTCGTATTGCATATTACCATTTTCAAGAGACGATCCACGAGTTTCGAGACCCCCGAAGCAATTGGCTTCCATAGAGGAAGGTTCCCAAGAGGTAACGCAATCATCATTGAATTCTACCCACGTCTCAGAATTGGATGTTGAAGGCCTCTCTCGAATGAATGAATAGTAATGGCCAGATTCCGCAGTTCCAGAATGTACTAGAACCCCGACAAGCTCGAATATATCTTCTCCCGCGTCGCCATCTTCGTCCATGAGGTGTTCGACTTTGTATGGTGCCATGTCAAGTTTTTGAGGAAACTCAAAATGATCATTGATCTTGCTTCGCTGCAAAGTGCGTAGATTGAAATCGAATCTCTTCAAATGGAAAATAAGGTTGTCCGGAACGTCTTTGAGACAAGCACGTTTGACCGCATCTACATGACGGTCACAAGTGGAGCACTTGTACTTGTTGTCACCTTCCATCACTTCGCCATCGACATAGGCTTGGAGACTTTCTTGGAGGCTGCTCTTTCCTTTGATATCGCATTGAATGGCAGAAAATTCTTCCATTCGTTCCGAGATATGTGAACACTCTTTGGACTTCACCTGTTGTACCAACTGACCTCCATAGAATGATCGGAATTTGCGCTTAGCATCAGGCGCAAGTATTTGACGTTCCCATCGATCAAACAGTAAATTGTAAAACTCATCAACGTCCATCTGAATGGTCACATCAATCTGGGCGTCATCAAAAGTTCGAATCGTACTAGCAAAGTTTGTAGGATCAACACATCTCTTGAGACTGTTCTGCATGTTTGCAAACAGTATTTGAGTCTCAGACAGAAGTTTCTGTGACCCATTGTCGGCGATATGAGCCTGGAATATGAATTCTCTGAATGATACGTTCATGAAAAGCTGTGTGACGAGCGAGTTGAGGTAACATGTGTTCGAGAGGTTTCGGAGGCCAACGTAGCCTGTCGAGGATCGGATGGCCTTGGACCTATCGAAAACTGGGTTCATTTCAAATGAGTAAGGGTGCTCCTCGTATCCGGCATCATAAGGCACAAGATTTTGAAGAAGCCTCAATACTTCGTGATGTTGTTCGCCATCATCCGCAACTAAACCCAGTATTGTTTCGCTCATGGCATTTCTGGTTGTTGTGTTTAGTAGGGGGATTCTGGGAGCAATAAACTCGTGACCTCGACGAGGCTCATCTGACAACTCTGGAAACAAATGCTGCTGGAAAAGCTTTGGTCCCAATTCACTACATGTTAACGTTTGCTCCGTGTTTTTTGTGGCTGTTACTGCGTGATTAAGGAGGTTGACTAATCCGTGAGCAATCATGTCAATGCTCTCTGGTTGACCCACCTCTTCTACCGTTTCATGGGCGAGTAAAAGAGCACCCCATTGTTGAATGACAGAGTCAAGACCAATGTCCAGAGTTGTGTCTTCAGAAAGTCGTTTCAATAGAGTCAAAGCAAGTGCAAATACCTCTTCAGACTGATGGCGATTCTTGGAAGCAATGGGGATCAAATTTGCAACTATAGGCCAAAGTGTGGTAGTTATCTCCAGATTCGACACCCGAGTAGCATTGGGGCCGAAGGTACATTTTCCTGAGATATGCTTTGTGATACTCTTGCGAATAACCGGCCGATCATCATCCAGTACAAGTTCCTGGAGCAATGTGGTAGCTTTGAGGTGGTCCACAAATTCACTCCACAATTCCGGGGTCTGAATGGCAGCCTCTAGAACGGCCTCGAAAGAACTCCATGTAAGATGCACGGAGGTGGTGGTAGTTGATACTGACTTCGCAGTATATAACAGGTGAAGGAGGCGATTCAGGAGTTTGGCATCGAGAAGTTTGATTGCAGACTCTGGAAGGCCAGGTTGTTTGAGTAGATTCGAAAAGCTGGTGACAAGCTCCATTGCAAGGCAATGTCTGATTTCTTCGGTAGCACAGCGATCCATTATAGCCGGATCTGAGATAGCGGCAACGAGTAGAGTCATGGCCCGATCAAATACGGCGTCATCAACGGATCCCTAAAGAGGTTAGTGAAGACCCAGGACAATAACCAATTAACTAACCTTGATCAAGTGAGTACTGATGTATTCCCTTAGTGCATATAGAGCATAGAGTGTTTTGTATGGCTGTCCCAGAGGGAATATCTGTGTATAGGATATCGCACTATCGCTGAGATCCTGCAGTATCTTGTCGTAAACAGGAAACTGCACAAGAAATAGATAAATCTCCGAAGCAACTTTATCTTGCATGCCAAGATAGCTCCAAATCTCATCGAAATGTCTCGTAATTTCCATCTCAAGAGAACCAGTATTGCCAGACAAAGGTCCCGAAGAACCATCTGCGTCTTCGCGGCGCTGTACTAGAACAAGTCCATTCAGGTTTAAATCTTCCAAAGACTTGCATATCTCAATCTCATCAGGATTGAATTCTTTGCCGCCGTAAAAGACTTTGTAATGAGTAAATCCAGTGGCCTTTTGTAAGCTTGCAAATAACGATGCAGCTGTGTTTTGTGTTCCGATGGTAAGGGACTTCACCTCAGTTTGCTTCCTTCCGTCGAAAGATTGATACATCACTTGGATGGGCTTACCCTGAACGCCATCCAGTGGCACAGTCATAGCGGACCGAAGTTTCGGGGTAGCAAATTGAGGTTTGCGTTGATAAGCTTTCAAAAACTCACGCAACATTGCTAGTGATCGTGTAAAAACCAACTCCTGGTCGTTCATTTGTGATTCTGATAACACAATGACCATCTCTTCCTCCTCACTACCAGTAGCATCATCACTAGATGACTTTAGACTCGTAGCTGCTGCGGCTAGTTGTTTTAAGCAACGGTCAATGAGCTTGAGATGTATCTTTCGGGCTTTGATGCGTGGCAATGACAAAACTAACTCGGTTTCGGTATGAAATTCGACAATAGCATTTATAGCAGCAGCCTCGATGGTGCTTGGGGGAGCCGTCAAGATCATACGCCAGACTTGCTCTAGAGCAAGGCATTCAAAGTCCCCATCCTTTTCTACGATTTCGGATGAAAATGTGTGTAGCCATGACTTTATACCATGCCCAACAAAATCCAAGGCACCAGGGGTGAAGCAATCAGGCGGCAACAGCGGGAGGTGTTTCTGAAAGCAGATTGTAAGATATCTGTTGCTTAACGTGGCCTTATCAACTGCAGTATTTAATATTTGCCAGCCAGCCTGACGAGTAGCCGCATCCTTAGACTGTACCCCAACGAGTAGATTCCAGAGACGTGTGCCGAGTTCGTTAGTGATAGTATCTGCTTCATGAGTGATGATAAGTAGCAATAACTCACGGCGAGCGTGGCTAGCAGGGGTGTTGAAAGCGAGAGAGCGAGTTCCGGACAAAGAGGACTCAAGTTCGTCGATTATCAACCTCGTCAGACCATGTTTGGTGGTTAATGCGTGGACATCCGTAGCTATGTTACTGCGAATCAAGGTATGAATGACACAAATGCTACCGGGAGCTGTGGGCGTTCTCGCTGACATATCTTCAATGCAGCTTAGATAGATGTCGTTGCGAGCTTCGGGGCCAGGACCATGAACAAGAAGGTCACGGAGCCGATGGGCTGCAAAATTCTGGATGTCCGGATATCCATCTGGGCGTTCTGCGCTAACGATCGAAGACTCACGGATCAAGCGAACACACAGATCGTAAGGTGGCGCATCAACTTGTGAAGGTGGCAACCCCATTTCCGTGCTAGTGGCCTTATTCACGAGCTCTTTGAACAGTGACTCAACAAACCCTCGCATTGCACCAGTGAACGCTTCTATGGGGAGAGCAGCCACTTTCTGGCAAAGATAAAGCAGAGGTTGATACTCATAAAACGTCAGACAACGACGAACCATTCCTATAATTGCCTCCACAACTCTAGGGTCCTGACTTGTCATCACAGTCTGCCAGATGATATCGGTCTGTGCGGGTGTGTACGTCTTTGTTACAATCAAAAACCCGACAATGTTGTGACTTTCATTGATTAATTCCGGGTGGGAGCCGATACCGACAATATAGTCAATTAGCTTATTTTGCAGGACAAAATTCGCAAAGTAAATGAGTACTGGACTGATTGGAGCGTTATCTTTCGAACGGTAGGCAGTATGTATAGACAAAAGGTCTTGACACATGGTAGTAACACCAATGACCCGGAGCTGCATTTGAGCTGACACGATGAGCTTCTGGAGTATCGAGAATTTCCAATCCATAGAGATAGTTTTGGGTATTGAATTGAGAGGAAGTTCTGGATGGCTGATTCTCTCGCGATCAACACGTTCTTTCAACATAGGTAGTTGAGGGTAGACCGAAATCACACAAGATAAGATATGTGAAAGAGACCCCAAATGGGAAGTCGCAGCATCGGGAGTCAGGTAGGTAATATGTTTCTCAATGATCATTTCCAGGGCCGGCGCCATGATTTTGAAGTATTCGTATCCTTGGGAAACTCTTTGGATGATGTCAGCACGATCCTGTGGCGAAAGATCGGTACGAAGACGCGATGCGGCATCCTTTTGAAGCCTCTCTACTAATTTTGATGGCTCGCTCAAATTCTCAATGATCCTTGGATTCTGTGGAACAAACTTCAGTTGTCCTATAACAAACCTGATCAAAGCTGGGATCGAGCCACCTGCGCTTTGGAAATGCATTGGCAACATTTGCATATCAACCTCCCACTTCCAGTCATAATGGTTCTCTAAATTCTTTCCAATGTGCTGGAGATCCTCGTGAGGTCTCAACAAATGGCCGTATGCTGGGAGGAAAAATGGTGAGGCAAGTTCAGGTATCCTATCTCCATCAGCCTCTGTGAATTGTGCCAATGTCTTCACGTCTACGGCCAAGAATCTTCCAGCAAGTGTAGCGAAGACATAGAGAAAATCGACTAGAGATTGCGAGGCCTTGTTACGCCTGTTTATAAACGGTCCAAACCAACGACTGAGATTGAAAAGTTAGCTTTACTTAATAGGCAGGATATAATTTTCTGGAGAATACTGACTTGCGATAACTTAACGACCATACCATACCTGGGAATGCACACCAAAACTCTCTATGGGCGAGAAACTGATCGCGGAGCTCCTCATCTCGGCCATTTGTATATCGCAGAAAGTCGACCATCCAACCCCGGAGTTGGACAAAGGCATCCTCGTTTTCTATTGACTCTAATACAAATTGTTAGATGTAATCATTCATGTGCGAAGTCCAGAGAGCCTTACCAAATTGCATAAAGTTGGCTATCTTTCTAACAGTTTGCACTAAACTTTCGCCTCGAGAAGTATATGGGAATGTTTGCATAGGATCAGTAAAGACATCATCTTCGTCGATGATAGCAACAGGCGGGCTGCGCGTCAGGAATTCCGAGTTACTTGAAGGGTCCTGAATAACTTCAATCTCTGGACTGCCCGTCGTTGATGGGGAAGAAGAGGGAGTTTCTATAGCTGGTATAGTTGATAGAGCATCACTCTCATTCTCTCCGCCAATTCCCACACCGTCATCCTCCACACTATGTATCATCTTTGAAGGGGTATTTGGTGAAGGCGGGGAAGAAGGTATCGATTCAAGTGGAGGTTGGGGGGTTCGCAGATTAATGGTAACTCGGCTGGATGTCGGTTCTATTTGTGAATTGCTTGTTGTAGGACGCGTTGGTGTGCTTGGAAGGAGAGAATCGGATTGATCGTGTGTAGTGTTTTGTATTGGCGACATAGAATCGTGAGGAATATCTGAAGTACCGATTATATCCAGCGACCGACTTCTTGAACCACTTCTTGATGTCTTTTGACGTTTCCTAGCGGAATGTTCACTCTCATCGATTGGATGTGGTCGAGTTGAGCAAGGCTCTAAAGAGACCGCACGTTCTTGCGACAACTCTACTGAATCTTGGTCCATTTGGTAAGGGTCGTTGAATTGAATTAATTCTGGTGGAAGCTGTCCAGAACAGCAGATAGCCTTACGGCAAAAGGCTTAGAAGCTCCAAACGACAATGGCAAAGTAATTCGCATATGTGTAAAATTGTATTGATGATGAAATATCGAAATAGTCGCGCGTCTCTTCTATTCCCTTGTTTCCCAATATGTATTATCCAGTTAAGCTATCCAGTATTTTGGTGAAATTCTATTAATTTTGACGTAAGTTGTTGGTAAGGTAGTAGTAGTAGTAGTAGTAGTAGTAGTAGTAGGTAGGTAGGTAGAGCAGCAGGGCAGGTAATAATCCTTTTAGGTAACTATGGGCACTGGTAATGAGTAAAATGTAGAACCACAACCAGCTGCAAGGATTATGATGAATGTTGAAGTTTAGGCGACTGCGTAGGTTATAGTGGATGGTGGGTGGTGGGCGGTGGGTGGTTCAAGGTGGAGGCTATTAAGTACACACTATCAAATAATCCATATACCGTCATAGACAAATTATTCGGTAGGATCGGTCGGTAGGTCGGAAGTTTTTTTAGTAGCCTTTTCCCTCTTATTTGATGAATTTTGTTTAAAATATGAAAGAAAGAAATCCAGATAATTTTTATTAATAAAAAGTTTTAAATATTTTAAATAAAATAAAACTTTTATTAATTTTTCTTCATTTATTTCTTTCTTTTGAGGATCCTTGTAGGAAGGGAAAAGGAATAAAAGAAAAAGAAGTTTTTGTAGAATAGAATGCCTAGGTACGGTAAAAGCAGTTAGGTGCCTAGTAAGTACGGTAGTACGGTAGTATCTTTTGATAGTACTACCGGTAGTACAGTAGAACTGCCTTTGCTACTAAAAGTACCTATATCTAAACTAGCAATTTTGAGTGAAGGGAGGGAAGGATAGATGAGAAAGAGTCAAAAGATGGAGTACCTATGGGAAAATAAGATACGTATTGAGATGTTTGGTTGGTTATTTAGTTGGTTGGTTTTGCTGGTTAAGTGAGAATTTTATGAAGCTGGTGAAGCTTTTGATAAAATTGATTAAAAAGCTCTTATCAAAAAGTTGAGCTTAATATCATCCACTTGCCCCACGTTTTCCTTTGGAGTAAATATACGGTAATTCTTATTTGCTTATTAATATGAATTTGATTTAAAAGCAGCGAATTAAATCATAACTGGAAGCTGGCAATCCCGTAGCTACCTATAGATGGGTATTAATTGTGGTTACAGTATTTATTGTGTATTATAAAATTCATCTAAATCAATTTAGATACTACTAGGTATATATAATTGTCTAAAATATAGTAAAGATTCCCATTTGAACATCTATTCCATCTATAGATTTTAATTTCAATTATGACGTACCTACCTTCTTATATATCAAAAAGAAGAATGATATTCATTCACTGCGCCATATTCCTACAAATATTACAACCATCTTTTTACCCGCCGCTTTTATTAATCCTGACAATCAATAATCATGAAACAATCAGAAGGAAAAAAAAGAACTAAACTTAAATTGGGGTTAGTTCATTTTACCCCACCAAACAAAAAGAATCAACAAATCGTTTGCTATTTACATGCGTGTGTACAACAAATTCTTATAAGTGCTACTGCTACGGTACCTAAATCTAAGAGGAATATAGCGGTTGAAGGCATTGACGAATATCAACCAAGATACTATCATAGAAAGTAAAAGGTTATCTGATATTTGGTGGACGAAAGGTATTTGACAATTGTTAATACAAATCAAATGAAATAAATTTCATCATCACACACGTGAGAGGTCTATCTCCTTATAAGCAGGACTTTCAAGTCACTGTGTATATACAATCATGGATCGGAAGACAAAGACAATATTCCAACTGGATACACCCTTTACAACTTCACATTGGTTTGCATTTCCTTTCCATAACAATTCCTATGAATTTGAATTGAAGCTAATACCATGTCCAGGCCTCAAATTTCAGTTCATGAACAGGATCAGATTATTGAACTTCTATGCAGGTAATTTTATATTTCTTCTTACTCATTGAAGTTTTTCGGATGGGGCAATATTTCTACTCATGCAAGAAGACGAAATTTGGTGTAAAGGCTCAGTTAATAAGATGATGACTGATAAACCCCCAAGTCTTTTATCCCCAATCGGTCAATACCGATCCAATCATATTATCCCATCGAAAGGAAAACGAAGTAGAAAACGCAAGAGAAAGGAGTCGAAAGAAGAAGATGAGAAATCTTCAAATACTCCAGCTCAACCCGATATTTCCTCATTCGTGATCACTGGACTCAACAGTATCAATAGGATGTTAGAAGAATCTTCCAAAATTGGACTCAACTCATACAAACCAACACCTTTCGACAAAATGGAGAAAGTACATGATGGAGAAGATATGCAAATGTGTATAGATGACACTGAAATTCCCAACATCAAATCTCAATCAAACCCTCACAATCACTTCGCAGCTATCTTCGTATCTCCTTTCAATCAACCTTCAATACTTCATACCCACTTACCTGAGCTCATTGCCACAGCCTCCAAAGCATATCCCACCAAACCCGCTACAAGATTAATACAATTACCAAAAGGATCTGATGTACGAATAGCTACAGCACTTGGAATTCCCAGAGCTGCATTCATCGGTATTCTTGATGATGCACCACATGCTGTAGCCTTGGTTAACTTGGTTCGAGAATGTGTGGCGGAGATCGAGATCCCTTGGATTTCCGAGATACAGAAAGCAGAATATTTGCCTGTGAAAATCAATTCAATTGAGACTTCAATCGGTCCAGCGAAGACGAAGTAGCTACTTTATTAGCAGAGGATATTACCGGTGTTTGAATTGATGGCAAGCTTTCAGTACTTGCAACTAAGAACTTGTTCTACGATTTGCTATTGCGAATTGATTCTTTCGAAGCTTCAAAATCCCGATTCACTACTACTGTACTGAACATTCAAATGGACCATGAATTGAAGGAAAACAGAAATCACAAATGGCAATTATTGAAAGAACATTATACATACTAAATGAACAAAAATTTCGAAACCAAAGACCTACCCAAAAATCATCTCATGTTACAAACTCCAACACTGGTACACCGATAAAACCAAGCACCCTGAAAATCCTCCCTTCCAAAAAAAATACCGGCATGAATGAACCAAAATCCCTCCGAACAAACCTAGTAAATCGGATACCCTACCCATAACCAACCAAAATCAAACCCGTTCTTCACCCTAGTCTTTTCTCTACCTCTTCTCTACCGGCAGGAACGGATACCATACCATACCCAACCGGGTACGAGTACCGATTTTATAATTGTAGGGGAAAGGGATCTTTGCTACTTTGGATAGGTGGGATGTGGCTTATCGATATCGAATTTGGTGTGAGCACTGAACGAACAGGCAGAAAATTACGCCACACTTACTTACTAGTATTCTGCTTGATCTGAACCCTCATTTTAAAACACGGGGTTGAGATTGGAATTGAGATTGGGATTGGGATATGAGATTGTGGATGAATAATCTCAGATTGGAACTTGGGTGTGCTTGGGTGTGTTTGAATTGGTCTGGTTCCTTTTTTCTTATTTTTTTTTTTTACTTTCCCAGAGTTTGGATTGACTTGGTGAACTATGAATTGAATTTACTGGTTCGTTGGGTGTTCATCGGATTACTTTTTTCTCTTATAGGGGATAGATACCATGGGGATTTGAAGTTTTAGTATGCCGGTACGGTACAATTGAATTGAAAAGGCTTGGAGTGTTCAAAGAAAGTATGATCTGATGAATTTAATCGAATGGTAAATTAGATTAGAATTTGAATATTTGAAAAGAATTCGGAATTGGACTGCGAATTGGTCCAAGGCAGATTTTGATTATATTGATTGGATTGATTCAGATTTATCACTTGGTAGAGATGAGATTACTGTAGAGATTAGAGACTAGATGCTAAAAGTAAGAGACCTTGTAGAATTATATTGATGCTAGATGTATTGTAGAAGGAAGTGGAGTATCTAGGTTGATTGGGAGATTGAAAATCTCTTATTACTTGAAAGAGTATAAATTGATATGGTTAGATTCTAGAATTACTGTACCTCCATATGAGATGATTCGTATTGGGTTTGATTGTATTGTATTGTATTGTACTGTAGAGATTCTGTGACAATGTGGGTGGATGGAAGTGAAGTTTGATGTACATATGAAATAAATCCTCAATTTTTTTATGGATATGTTCGAGATGATTATTTTGATGATGAATCTACGGGAATACGAAGTATACTGACTGTACAGTAACAATAATAACAATGACAACATCATACAGATATCGATGATCAAAGAAATATAACTTAAATCAAAAATAAATTATTCAAACGTCACTCACTCTCTACTAAAGTGCTCTATCAAAAAGCCAAGCCAAACCAAGCCCCAGCCGCCTTTCCTTTTTCTTTCACACTCTTCTCATTTCTCAGCCTTCTCTATTCAACCTCGTATTTTCATAGTTTCTTTCTAGCTTTACATCTCAGCTCTGCATCTGCATCTACGTCTAAATCTGCATCTTTGAAGATCAATTCGTCAATAAAAAATAAAGGAACACAAAAATCATTGGTTAAACCATTAGAATTCTTTCCATTTACCTTTTTTACTGAAACCCACTTGGTACAATATTGTACAAGACAAGGGGATCAGATCCCATTTATTTTATGTATGGTATGGTATTTTCTATGGATTGGATATGCACGGGAGGGTTTTAAAAATAGATTTATACTATATTATAGCTTAAATGCGGATGGATGGGATGGCTATACGTATTCAACCTTATTAATGGTAGAAGATCATTTTATTATTTTCTTCGTATTTTGCACGGTTATTTTACTTATATCACACCATTATTTAACAAGGGGAAGGGAAGGCATTGGCATTGGCATTGGCATTGGCAAGGAGGTAAGTATGTTGCCACTGTTTACTTGTTGCCATCAAATTGAAGAATCCTTTCTTTTCTCGAATGGATTAACCAAAGAAATATATTGGTATAGGACTTTCTTTTAAAATCAGCTTATGATTATATATATTTTTTATACTTTTTACAAGTAACTTAAAAGGTTTCAATTAACATATAATTCGTGGTTCAATAAGATGTTGATTGGAAGTTTTTTTATCCTTTCTAGCTTAATTCCACTTTTTTTCTTAGACTTTTTAATGTTGTTCGGGCTTACGACAATCTTGAAATGTTTATGAGGCAACAAACGGGGCTGAGTACCTTCCTCGTAGCCTTTAAAACGTAATGCTTTGAGGAGCCGTTCATTATATGGGGGTATACAGTAATACTTTTATAGAAAGATGTACATACTACTCCGTACCTAGACTTTCTCCATTCTTTTTAAGCCTTCTCACTTTCTTTACAAAAAGATCTTGATACCTTTTTCCTTTATCAAGTTTTTTTGCAATTTATTTTTTGTTATATATATTTATATTAAGAAAAGGTCTATTTCTTCCTTTTTGTCATTTCATATTAAAAGAATTAACGACGTTTCATCTCATTGACGCGTTATTCGGGAGGTTTAACTTAACTTACCTTTCAATCCTTCGAGATTTCAACTATTGATATTTTTCTTCATACAAATACAATATGCGTCCATCATTTCTTACTGCTTCAACGGCATTTCTCTCACTCACAGGTCTTGGGCGAGCAATTCCACAGAATGGATATAATGGTGGTGGTGGATGGTCAGGACAGCAATCCTCTTCATCAATAGGGGCAACATCAACAATATCATCATCAACATCATCAACTTCTTCTTCAACATCTTCAACAGCAACAGCAACAGCATTATCAGTAGTAGAAGCATCTACATCTACCACTACGACTGCATGTAATAACTCACCAGACTTATGTAGTCGTAATTACAACAATATTACCCATATTGGCGCTCACGATTCCGCATTTTTAAGAGATGAAGCTACTGGGTTTACAACATCAGGAAATCAATTCTACAATGTATCAGTTGCCCTATCGGCCGGAATTCGAATGATTCAAGCTCAAGTACATAACTTAGATGGAGTCCTTGAACTTTGTCATACCAGCTGTGTACTTCTCGATGGTGGAACTCTCGAAGCTTTTCTCGCGGAAATCAAAACTTGGATGGACGCAAATACCAATGAAGTCGTAACACTACTCCTCGTAAACTCAGACGATGAATCAGCCGCTACCTTTGGTGAAGTTTTCTCCACATCCGGTATTGATACCTACGGTTATACACCAACCTCTACCACCGGACCCGTCGCCACCTGGCCCACGCTTCAAACACTCATTACAGCCAACACTCGTTTAATTACCTTCATCGCCAGTATCACCTATTCCTCAACCTACCCATACCTTCTCCCAGAATTCAACTATGTATTCGAAACCGCCTTTGGCGTAACCTCCATCGATGAATTCAACTGCACACTTGATCGTCCCACTACCCTCTCATCTGCCTCCGCAGCCACCGCATCAGGTTACATGGGACTTGCAAACCATTTCCTCGACATAGCCGAATCATTCGGTATTACCATCCCAGACGTCGGTAACATCACCACCACAAACTCGGCAAGCACAACCACAGTAGGTGCCTTAGGACGACAAGCCGCACAATGTGAAAATGAATGGGGTGTTCGTCCTACATTTATGTTGGTGGATTTCTTCAACGTCGGTCCTAGTATTGATACGGGTGATACCATGAATGGGATTTTGGGAGCGACGACTGGAAGAACAAATGTTAGTACGGCGATTTTGACGGCTGCGAGTAGTGATACGAGTAGTGCTGCTAGTAGGGGATTGGGTGCTATGGGATGGGAGAAGATGTGGTGGGTTTTGGGAACGGTGGCAGTTGCGAATTTGGTTTGTTTGTGAGTTGTGTGTATAGTGGGATTTTTGTCTTTGTTTGTTGGTTTGCATAGCGTGGGCGTTTTGGATTGGGGTTTGCATTATATATAGGCAGGTTAGGTTGATGGATTTGGATTTGGATTCATTGGTGCGAAAACTATGGCATCGCATTGCATCGCATTTGAGGGGATAGGAAAAAGTGGAAAGAAAGAAAGAATGAATGAAGGAGATAACCATAGGTGGATGGTTATATATCGATGGTATATCTATACTATATAGAATCTAAAGGCGATGAATTACTTAGGTATTTATCAGCTATACATATATGAGAAGGAAATAGAAAGTAACACACTATTTACTCATATCTATTTACCATATATCATTTTGAAAAAAAAAAAGAGTAAAAACAAAAGAAAAAAAAATTGTATACATGAAAGAAGAAATCACCTCTAGGTTTTGATACCTCCTGGATTTTTAAAATACCTTGGTAGGCACAGTAGGTAGGTAGCTCTGGGAAGATATCCGTATAAAATATTATAACCACAGAGTACCTACCTACCTAGCTATCTTCTAAACACCATATCGAAAAGTAAAAGCTTGGAGGTCTGGCACTCGCTGTTGCTATTAATCCATTAAGCCAAGTAGCTTTGACGTTGATAATGACATTGACATTAACATTGACGTAAGTAACTTATACTTATAAATACACTTACCTAAAATAAAGTAATGGTGGGATTTTTAACATTCACTTCTCTTTTTTACCCCTCATATCACGTGCAGATGTGAAATTCGCCCCTCACCATTAGATATGGATAGTGCACCAGTGCAGATCCCATCCCACCGTCCCATCTCATCCATCTCGCGATCAATAAACTTATTACACAAACAACATCAAATCGATTCTTATTTCAAGCATCAAAAGTACACTTTTCAACTTGAATTGGTTTGTTACAATCACAATCCAACTCAGGCAAATTACGAACATAAAACCTTGCCTCACCTTGCAAAGAAAGACAAATCCCGCAATCACATCACATCACCATCGCATTACAAGTCGTTGATACAGTAAAGAAAAGTCAAGAATTGAAAGAGAGAGATACATAAATCAACTCAACTGGAAAAGAACGTAAAGAAAGAAAAATGGCAACATCAACAGATTACACAACGCTGGCTACACCACCGAGGGCTGTGGCGGATTTTTGTTTGATTCCTGTATGTGTGTTTTCTTCTTATGCTGTGTTGATTCTGTTTTCGATTTTTGTTGAAGGAGGAGAGGGAATGAGTCAGAGAGCTGTGGGATTTAGGTTGATTGCTACTAGGATTTTTTGGATGTGGATGCGGATGTATGGGTCTGGCTTGATGGGTTGATTTCATTTGATTCGCTGCTTCTGTATATGAAGATATCGATATCCTTTTACTGTCGAGTGGCGGAGAGGAAGACGACGTTAAGGTGTTTGATAAAATGAGATCTTACATGGTCTTGTCTCGCATCATATCTTTTGTATCGAGGAGCTAAAACATATCATATTATCTCGAACCAAACATCCAGAGGAATTCCATTCCTATAACTTTACTAGATATGCCTACATGAAGAAAAAATATAGCTAACATAAGATGAATTTTAGATCGGTACAGCTTCAGCTTCTGTTTCTAATGAGGTTGCTGAGGTGCAGCGATTGATGAAGGCGAGTGGATTGAGTTATACGATGCATTCGGCTGGGACTACTGTTGGTTAGTTTTATGATTTTCTTTTGTTAGGGATCTTCTGGGGAGGGGGGTTTGGTTTTATTTTTGCTTTTTGATCAAGATTTGGGGGAGACTTGGAACGGAGACAGGATGTGAGAGGTATTGGTGATTGTGGTGTTTGCTGCAGATTGGAAATGTTGCTGGTCTCAAAGTTGAGGCAACAGGGCATTGGTGCACTTGTGGTGTTATATTCAGCACTACTTCTAGGAATGCATCGCGGTGGATAGATGCACTAGAAAGTTATGGTAGCTGGGTGACGGTTACAAAAAGTTGTCGAGTGATTCTACTTCAAGTGGATGACAGGGTGGTGATATTCATGGATTTTCTACCGCACAGTTTACCGTCTCTCAAGCATAGGGCGACCCAAAATCACCCCCCCCCCCCCAAACCTCCCCCACCCCTTTTACCTCCCCCGCTTATCACTTCCCCACCCTCCCTTCTCTCTCTTCTACATCACTCTCCTCCCCCCC
>JWJB01010373.1:0-16146 GCA_000812895.1 Rutstroemia sydowiana
CCATCCTCCCTGAATTCCGCCAACAATCCACAACTCTATTTTGGGAACTCCACTCTTTGAGTACGACGATTCTCGATGCCCTAATAATGAGTTTAAATCTTCCCGATTCAGAAGCTCAGAATGTGAGGAATTTGTATACAGGTCATGATAATCAACTGAGGTTTTTACATTATCCGGCTGTTGAGAAGGAGATGGTGGAGAAGGGGGATGTGGGGAGACTTGGGGCGCATAGGGATTGGGGGTGAGTACAGGATGAAGTTTGGGAAGTTTGTGATTTGATTGATTTGTTGATTGGTTATTAGGTTTTTTACACTTTTGTTTCAAGATGAAAGTGGAGGGTTGGAATTTGCTGATTCTGAGAGTGGGGATTTTGTGCCTGCGGTGCCGAAGGAGGGGATCGTGTATATGAATATTGCGGATATGTTTGAGCGGATTTCTAATGGTAGATTTGATATTTTCTCAACAAACTTCCTTAAAATCACCTGTATTGGCGTAAAAACTAACTTACAAATCAATAGGTTTCTACCCATCCGCCCTTCACCGCGTAGTCATATCCGGGAAAGCAAATGGAGAGCCAACACCGGCTAGGTATTCAATGCCATATTTTGTTTCTCCGCTTGCGGATGGGGTTGTTGAACCCCAGGCGTTGCTTGGAAAACCGCTTTATGAGCCGGTGACATTTAATGAGTATTCGGAGAAAAAGTTTGGTAATATGCGTGTACGGGATAAGAACGAACAGTTGGTATAGTACTGTACTATACAAACATCCAAGTTCCTTATGCTTCTTATTCTCCGGGCGCTGTGAGTTGATTTTGGAATGCTAGTGGAAAAGTATGCTACTTAGCATGGTGAACCCGTAATGGATAGTTTAGGGCTCAATATAGCTAGCATATACATGAAGATCTTATACACGAGTGTATTTAGCGGCAAAATCGTGTCGTAGTGAACAGGGCGTTGGCTTTCTCATTACAATTGGTGATAGATTGCAAGCTATCCATTCGGGTTTCCAGAACAGGTTCGAGCATCGGATAATTCTACACATCTTGCATATTAGTTACTGGATTAAAATACACTTATACTTAAACCCAGCTTCCCTTTCCAACTAAACTGGCCGTTAAACATTTGCACCCCACCCCAAAATGCTAGATACGATCAACAAAGCTCCGGCATCAATTTCAACCCCGCCTAAAACAGTCTTGAATTCCAACACGAAAATCTGCAGCGCGAATTAATATACAGCCGCCGTTACCTACTGTACTGCTTTACCATTACATATGGTGAATGAAACCCATTGAAAGACACCTTCCATTTCAAGGTAAAACTTGCGAGACGGGGTCGCAGGGCAAGTTGGCCGCATGCATGCATATGCAAAGAACAAATCATGAAGCGGATCGATCGGATCTTATTTGTATAGTTTTTGTGATGTTGATACTATTTTGGGTTTGTGATGGGAAAGAGGGTGTGGGGTAACCCTACAAATATGCAAAGAATGGATCTTCAGATTTTTGGATGCGTGCTGCGCGTGATTTTGGCGCGCACTCTAGTAGGATGGCAAGAATGCGTTCCTGGTCGGGGATAATGATAAGTACTTGCGGGCAACTATTTCCAGTAAAGTGCTATGATAAGCCAAACGCAATACCACCTCACCCCAAACTTGCAACTTGCAACTTGCAAAGTAGCAATCACAGCGAACAACATCAAGCATAAATCAATTCATTGATAAATACTAAAATCACCAATCACTACTACAACCATCATATCCCCTTCCGCCCCCACCTCCAGAAGATTTCCACAACCGCCCTATCCAAACAAAAACACACCAGAGTCAACCCCCCATCTTAACAGCAACCAGTGGCTTAAACAGCATGGGGCAAAACACTCTCCATCATTGGTGCGTCTTTGACCAAAGCTTTGTTTTCGGCTGCGTATGGGGATGATACTATTTGGATATGTTAGTTGGAGAAAATTTGGGGGTGAGGAGAAACTCCGCGGGAGGAAAGATTGATTACTGACCTCCAGCGACTGGGGCTGCAATTACCATTGCTGCTTCGGCCAATGCGATGAGAATGATTTGGAAACGCATGGTGATGGTGGTTGTTGGTTTCTGAGGTTGATGTTAATACTATATATGGATATAGAAATGAATGTTTGTGAAGAGGAGAACGGACTATGGAATCTGATTTCGATTTGTTTGTATCTGGATTGCGTGAGTGGATTCTTACGAATGTATGCTTGTAGCGAGGTGAAGATCCTTAGATACTGAGGAGGTCTCGAGGAGAGACTTTATATCCTATGAGATTGAGATTGCGAGATTCAACTCACCAGCAATGCATGCAATCATTTTTCAAACATCACATACTGATGGTTACAATCAATGAGTAGATAAGAGGTTGCGCATAGTTACCACATCAAATGGAGTTTCTGTCTTCAAAGAACGCGTGTTCCTCTTCCTGCGTTTTTCTTCACATCTGGTGACTGCCAACGCTGTCTGCAATGGAACATCACAATCTACGAACTTTCACGTCTACTACCACACAAGACGTCGATCTATGACTTCAAAAAGTAGTCGAGACTCCTAGCTTGGTCAACATCATGCCACCTTCTGGCCGTCTTCGAAGAATTTTGACACCCAAAATACATGCACTTGCATGGGAAACACATCATCAAAATACACACAGCTCGGACCTTTTGCCCCGTCGACAATATTGGGTTTCTATACAAAAAACCTAGAGTGGTATTATTGTAGTTTTTTTGCGCCAAATGCGGATTTGCAGTGAATTATGAGATTGCCGCGACTGGCGGCATATTACACTTACAACTCACCCAAGTCAATGTCTCGGGATTTCTGCAATAATTTTGAAGAAACAATCTGGGACCCACACCACCATCCTGTTTCTGTAACGTTCCTTTTAGAATTTTCGGATGCATCTCTTATCAGAGGAATATTCATGAAGGGTAGGTGACAGGAATGGGGACTTGGGAACCCATATGAACAGACATGAATTCACTTTGTGGTGGGATGAAACACAAACTCCTGCTTCTTTTTAGCTATCTCTCTTCTCAGGCGTTCAAACAATTCTAAGATCTCAAGCAACATGGAAGACTTTTCAGGTGACAAAGACGAACTCCTTCAAAAGTGCCCATCTTGTGAAGGGCAATACTATGAACTTTCAGTACCGCGCAGAAGGAGACGATACTGGATAATATCCACAGCTATTCATGTCACGATTGCGATTCTCACAATCTCCTTCCTCAAATTCTCGTCAAGGCTGTCAAGCACACCTGAAATGATAGTGCAGGAGCCGGCGCCTTCATATCCCATTGACCATGACTCGCACTTAGTGGGAACATTTTCATGTAGGTTTCCAATCCTGTATTGTGAGATGTACATATAAGAACTGACAGATCAATGTACAGCACCTTTGAACAACCACGCTCAATACAAAGTCGAATCGCTTTCGGGTGACTACTGGGATCCGGAACTCTATTTCGGGGAGCCCAACTATGAATCAGATCGTGCTTGGAACGATCTTATCTTTCGTGAGTGTCTACTCTGGGGTACACCACTTCATCCATTGTACGAATACTAATGGTAGTGTGATGCAGCAAGGTCCTTTCGTGTACACAGAGATGAAGCTGTGCGCTTGAATATGACGGAGAGTATTCTTGTAGAGCCTGGTGAGGATTTTGGCACCATGCTGGGGGCTCTACATAATCTTCACTGCCTTGTAAGCATCATTTGCTCTCTTGGGCATTTCTCCCGCAAGATACGTCATCGAACGCACATAACTAACAGGGACCGAACCGGGTAGAGACGAATTCGACAGATGATGTATTCGGAATACTATTATCCCGATGCATTACCAGAAGAACATAAGCATAATCGTGTTCATGCCTGTAAGAGCAACTCTCCAAGACATATGAAGATTGAGCATTCGACTAAACAAAATACAGTTCACTGCCTTGAATCAATAAGGACATCAGTCATGTGCTACCCAGATTTGAATCCACACCCATATTTTTGGTCCAATAACAAGTATCATCCGATCACGGTGAGCTCAAAGGTTACCCGACAATGTACGGATTGGGACGCCCTACGGCAAGTATTGGAACCAAGGGGGTTCCAAGCTGAGGATCTCATGGCTAATACTGGATCATGGAGTTGAGTTGTCGGAGTGATTTGGGAATTTCCATGAACAGAATAGGAATTGCGAAACTTGCATTGAGGCTTGGAACGGAACACTTGCTATCATATGAGGAGGGGGACCAGTTTGCAGGAGCGCACTTGCTCTTAACATGTACTGTAGTAGGGCGCGACGGCGTATTGCTTGGAAGGTTATTAGAGGAGCGGGAATATATTTTCTTCAGGCCAAAATGTCATTATTAACAAGATAATAATGAAAATTGGCCACAACTACGTTATTTTCTTTGTGGTGTTTCGAGAAGGAAGCAAGGAGCCTGTAAAGTAGTGCTTGCTGTATTTCTAGGCTAAACCTACCCGAACTTAAAGTTTTAACACGCTAAATTGAAATGCAAACACGCTAAACTTGTCGCGCCCACAACGCGTCTCCCCGCACTTTGAAATTTCTTGTATTAATTGCAGAACCATTGCCATTCACATTTATAAATCACACCGCAACAAAACAAACAACGGGCAAGATGTCGGAAGAACCAGAATATAACGATAGTAATCGTGCCTTTCTTCAAGCATTGTTAGCACGGGGCACGCTCGATTTAGAAGAGGGCAAAGTTGTACTTGCGCACATTTTTACTGCACAAGAAGGTACATCTGCGATTTTCCTACAACACCAAAGCTGCAAACTGACAATCAATAGATGGGCGCGTTACATCTCCAGACGAAGTTACGAAAGCCGATCTAGAGTCTTATATAGCCACGGCTGCCGAAACTTTATCGCCTTTCGATTACGAGATTAGAAATATGAAGCACCAGACGTCGAATAAGCAGGTATGGGCACTTGTCAACAGTACGAGTGATCCAATTACACAGCTAGCCACATCATTTTCAACAGAGGAAATATTCTACATCAAACGATTACTAGATGCCATGTTCGAGACCTACAATTCGAAGGGCAAAGAAGTTATGGCTATAACCAGCTTACAGGCGATACATTCAACCTTAATAAAGGGTGGAGGTCGACAGAGTATGGGTGGAGAAGCCATGCAAACCGTGGACAACGGTGTTACGAGGGACCAGGCCAATAATGTCCTAGAAGCGTTGGTAGAACAAGGCTGGTTTGAGCGAAGTAGGAAGGGCTATTATTCTCTTGCGCCGCGAGCACTATTGGAGCTACGAGGCTGGCTTATCGACACATACAATGATCCAGAGGAACCCGAGGATTGGCAGCCAATCAAATATTGCGAAGCGTGCAAAGGCATAGTTACTGTGGGAGAAAGATGCTCGAGAAGAGAGTGCAATATTCGACTTCACAACATATGTCAAACTGCGTACTGGAATGTTAGACCAGATAGGACATGTCCTAAATGCAAGTCGGGCTGGGATGGAAATCATTTCGTCGGGGAGAAGGTGATTACAAGGACAGAAGATAATCTAAGGGAGAGGAGAAAGAGTGGAGGTACAGCCGGGAAGAGAAGAGCCAACGCCGAGCCCGAGCCTGAACCAGAGGAGGACGAAGATGAGGATGCGGAGGCAGAGGTAGAGGAGGAAGCTGACGAAGAAGATGATGAAGACGAGTAATGATTTTTTGCATCAAAGTATGGAGTTGGTAGTTTTGTGTACTTGGGGGCATTTGAAATGTTTTGGGTATGGCGTCGATCGGTGAGCCTTTTCAGTTGGCAAATGCTCGGGTTGTCTTGCCGTTTTAATACCCTGCCATTTAGGCACAATTCTACTGCTATTTTCCGCACCAATGTACAATACGAAGAATCTAAAGCGGCATCCTACCTTGCAGACTCAGCCACATCATCAAGTATTTAATCTTTCCGTCAGCTTCAATCTCTACACGATAGATATATAGCCTAATTTCCAGAAATCATGACGGCTCAAGACGATCATTCTGCTTTTACTGAGGATTCTGCTTTTACTGAGGGTAATTCCAATCGTTTTTCTTATTCACCACTTGACCTATCTGTGGATGGGATACGAGTGAGTGTTGGCTTATCTCTTACTCTATACTACTACATATCACTAACCGATACTGTATAGCTCATCACCTTACTTCCTAGTCATGTCTTTGAAGATACCCCTGTATGCACCATCAAACATGTCAAATTCAGAGAGCAACCAAAGTATAAGGCACTTTCTTACACCTGGGGCGAGGAGTCCAACAAGGAACATATATTTCTGAATGGAGATACATTTCTCGTAACAAAAAATCTTTATGATGCTCTACGTTGCGTGCGAGAAACCTTGGAACCTCTCACTCTTTGGGCAGACGCTATCTGCATTAACCAAAATGATATTACGGAGAGGAATCGTCAATTGGCAATCATGCCATTCATTTATGAGCGTGCGAAGACCGTTCTGATATGGATGAACATAGATCGATTGTTTGACCCTCCGTCCTGGGAACAAATCAGCCATCAGAGCACACCACTCATTTCCAAAAAATCTGACCCCACTCATCTAGGATATGATTTTGCGAAGGTGGGGGTAATCTTGTTTCTAGATGAACTATGCAAGAATGGCTATTGGAAACGACTTTGGATAATCCAAGAAATCGGCAAAGCCAGAGACTTGAAAATCTACTTTGGCCAGCATCATTTAAAATGGGATAATTTCACCCAAGTGATCACACGTCACCGACGATGGGAACATACGGTGCCATACACACTACACTGGCAGCTCAAAAATAAATATCAGAATGGGCATAAACTGCAAACACTTCTGGAGAATCATTATGATTCTCTCTGTAAAGATCGACGTGACAAAATTTATGGACTGGTTGGTATAGCCACTGACTGCTATACTGGATTTCCTATGGATTACAATAAGTCTTTGTATGAAGTCTGGAAGGACACGGTTTTCTTCAAGAGTGCAAATACTGTAGGTCTACAAATTGATATATTACGCTTTGCTAGACTGGTCAGAGATTCTCTTGGGGGAAGGAGCGCGATACCGATTGAGGAAATATCACGAGATATAATATTGAAGATGCCCAGAAAAAAATTAATGGGATTTTCATTTGACGCATTAACAGCCAATAACCCAACGGTATTAAGGGTGCCTTCACGTTTAATCGGTTTCATCACCGAATTCGGACCATCTTATGAACAAATCATGTCCAACTTATCTTCAACCGCAGAATGGAGGTCACAAATTCAAACATCGACCATTTTGAATCCGAGCATCGTTCAAGAGGAGAGTGATTTATTTCTAGAATTACTTGAAAGTGCGACGGAAGAAGATCTAAATGTAGTGGGACCTTGTGATGACGTCTCTTGGCTCACATATGAAATATTTACACACAATCTTCACGGCTATGACAATATGGATTCGGGAACCTACTCATATAAAAGCAAAACCTCACCAAATCAACGCAAAACTTCAACTTCATCTACAAGTCTACAAATAGAAAATGGCAGCTTAAATACGATTCCACAACTACGCGAGGGAAAATATCTATTCATGATGAATAAACTCCCCCACAAATTCAACCAAAGTTCTCAATCCAACCCAGCAGGCTCCATCGGTCTCGCACCACATGTAGCTAGAGTAGGCGATTGCATATGTGAAATTGATGGTATTGAAGGAGCGGTAATCGTGCGATGTGAGACCGTGCAATCGGCTAAAATAATACTTGTCGGAACGGTAGCTTTAGCTGAAGAAGTCGATAAAGGGAGGGAACGAGCCCGCGCCAATCGTAATGGGAAGAAAACGAAATCTACCTTCCGTACACCGGTATTTAATAGTATTGCTCACGATGAGTATTTAGATTTATATGTGTATGCGCCGTTGGTGTATCAGTTTTTGAGGTAGCGTGCTGCGCAGTGGGGGGTTTCTTATGAGAGAAATGGGTGGTTGTTTTGGGTGTGGGCGGTTCTGCATTTCTGATCTTGCTTCACTGGGTGCTTTGAATCGTTGTCTGAGTCCGAGCAAGCAGAGAAATGGATTGATAAATATGCATGGAATTGCTAATCATACCAGTACTCTTGGCTCCTTCTTCTATCACTGACTGCCCTGTATCTTGAGACTTGATAGATAGCTAGTGGAATTATGATATCAACTCATACTAGATTTAAAATACGTAACTCACGAATATTAGTACATACCGGGAATCGAATACATCTCTCTCAAGTTCCTATCCTAAGTTTCTAATTGCACAGAAATTGAATTGTAAAGTAAACTGTGTTCATGGCGTTTAAAAACCTGGGTTACGGGGGACGAAAACGTCGTTGCAGTAATTTGGTTGTTTTCTATGAAACAGTCTACGGGTCACTTTCCATTTCTCATTCCTTTTCAAACCCTTATTAGTCGATACTGGTACTTGATTACATGGGTCAGATTTCTGTGAGAAAGGTGATTGGTTTTACTTCCACAATGACAAATGGATTGTGCGTGGTTCTCGTGATAATATGACGTGCTGATAAGCATATAGTACTTATACCAGTGGTATAGATTTGCAGTTCGGTGTTGTAGGGTTAAGTTTTCGAATTATGAGAAGTGTGGGTGTGGGTGTAATGTTGATATCTTAGAGATTAGTATTTTTGTAGTTACTATCCTTGCAGTTAGCTACTGTTGTTCCGGTAGTGATAACTAGTCACGGACGAGTATTGTCACCAATATAATTAACGTATAATAGAACTTTCATTATCGTTTTCTAAATTCTTTCTAATCTGTTTTAAAGTTTCATTTACATGTTACCAATACCACACCCAAAAAAATAAACCCTCACCGCCACCCCCTTCAACCTTTCGTATCCGAAAACCCCGAGAAAAACAAGTATAGCGTCATGCTGGATATTCCCTGCATTTGTACTATCTCACAGTAGTATTACCACACAGCAATTTGTCCCAGACCATATGTGTCTTGTGTCTTTGGAACTGTTGCCAGGGGGTTTGAGGATTCTAAGAATCGGGGATCTTGAGGACTTTTATAGTATTGTCCTCGTAGAGAAGAGGGGTAATTTTGTGGTGTTGTTAGAACTTGGATGGGATGGAAGGTGGGTGATTCACTATACTGTGGAAAGAATGGGGTTGTGCTTGTTTGGGAAGTGGAGACTTGGAGGTTGGAGAGTTGGAAGTTAGGAGTTGCATGTCGGAGATTGGAGATTTGGAAGTTGGAAATTGAGATTGAGTGGAGTGAGTGGGCACGGGATGAGGCGATTGTGGAGAGCGAAACCGAAACCGAAATATGATATTTAAATCAATTTCAATGTGAAAGTGAGTGAGAACAGAAGATGAGCGAGTGAAAAAACAGATATTGCTTCGCGCTTGTGGGGATTTTCAGTGTAGTATAGCATGGCGCATGATATGATTGGAATCCATATGATTGCTACCTGTGGAAGGTGGGTTATCCTTGAAAGAATGATCTGGATACTAGAGTTCATTATAGTAAATATATCATTGAGACTCGAGACTAACTAGTGAATACCTAGGCAATACCAAGTATAATTACAGCACACCCGAGGAAGGAATGTGGTGCATCACATGGCTGCTCGAGAGCTAGGAGTTGTGAATAAGGTTGGATCTCTGGGTTTGGGATGGAGATGCCGAAATACGGATTCGCTTTGAGTGATTGATATATTACTGATGGGAGATGAGGCTATGGGCAGGGGTTTGGTTTCTGGTTTTGCTGAGGATGGTTATTTTGTCGCTGTCACAGACATTCATTACTGAGGATTTAATACTTTTATACCCAAAAAGGTAATGATAAGATAACAGTAAAAACTCAACACCAGATTAATTAATCTATACCCCTATCTGGAAAGGCAGGAAGTATGAAGTAAGGGTATGATTAGACTTGGAATGGATAATGTCTAACATGACTTTTAGTTAGGATATTGATGCATTTCAGCCAGCATAAGCATGGGTCCAAAATCTAATGGTGCTCGTAGTGGTGAGATATGATCTTGAATCTGAAATCAGAGGAGGCAATCATAAATTGGAGATATTGTGAGGTTAATTACGGTAGTGAGCAAACCGGTATATTTTCTTCATGAGACAGGGGTAATGAAATTATTTTGGCCGAGGGGAAAGAAGTAGGGGAATATGGCACACGAATACGGATGACTTTTAGCTTCGGCTTGTGCATGATTGGCGTCACTCATCCACGTACTTTCAATACCACTTCACATCCTTCCCTCTTTTTTCTTCGAATTCCTCCCAACCAATGGCAATTCATATCATTCTACCAATCCATTTCATTTTTCCTCCAATCAGCTTCGGCGCCTCCGCTGCCCGCAGTGCCAATATAATCAATAAACAAATTAACTACACCCTGCTTCTCACCCCCTCGTTAAGATTGGCAATTCCTTGACCCTCTAGATCAAATTCTAGCTTCCAAATCTATCTATAAAACGCCCTCCACCGTTCACCCTCTACCTCTCAACACCAGGAAAAAAAACTATCTATATCCAGCTAGCGATCACTTTTTGGCGTTATTTGTACCTGTGTACTCTTCTCTCTCTTTTATCCTTGTTGTCAATTCGTCATCTCATTGTCTCTATCTGAACCCCAGATGATTGTATGAACATCATGAAACATTGGCCGCAACCTCTAAGAACGACAACAACGAATACTGTATTCATCCCATTTCCAATCATCGCCACTCAACACACCAGTCAATTTGGTGCTCTCAAATACACTCTTCTCAGACCACCTCCCTCCCTCCATTGCAAAGCTCTCAACCAACTAATCAAAACTATAAAAATTAGCAACAAGCAGTTGAATATTTGGTAAAAGAAAGCAAATGTTTGCTGCGATAGTTTGTACAAGGACTTGTATAAAGTTTAGATATATTGTAGGTCCATGTATCAACATAGAGAAACGAAATGAAACGACTTAGAATGAAACGAGACAAAAAGAAACCCATGCCTCATTATCTGTGATTGACTCACGGATGGCGCTTTATGGGGAATTCTTACCTACGATGTCGAGAGGGGCTTTTTATATCAGCAAATTGTGGGTTGGATAAGGAGAAACGGGGGGCCCCTTTCTCTCTTCACGCTTTCATTTCTTCATTATCGAGCAAACACTTTACGGATACACCTTCTTCAGTGGCAGATATTTTATGCTTGCTTCAATTGATTTATCATATCTCTACAACGACTCTTCTTCTTCTCTCTAGCAAGCCTCTTGGATTGTTGTTACTACCTCGATACATATGATTAATCGTCATCACTTTCTATCATCCGTCACCACTAATAAATCCCATCTTTGCTTTACTTTGCGGAGTTATCATTATCATCTCCTTCCCTTTCTTCTACCTCATTCTAAACCTCTCTGGTCTAACCCATATGTCTATTCTACCCAATAGCCTATTCGGTCGCCCAATAATCTATCAAGTTGACCAGATAGACTATTGGGCAAAATAGACATATGGGTTAGACCATCTCTCCCAAATGTCCTCTCATCCAGCACAACCCTCACCTCACCATCTATACCAGAACTCCACCCATTTAAAGATCCAACGCCGCCGTGTAGAAGTGCTTCTACGGAAAGCATAGGACGCTGGACGTGGATGCTAGGATCAAGTTATAGCGAAAGAATCAAGTTCAGAGAGCGGAGGGGTTCTTTTATATTGGGTTTTGAGGTTCGTATACATTGATTCAAGGAATTAAAGGATTGTAGTGGGTGGATGAGAATTGAATCTTGAGTTGGGATTGGTATGGTGTAATGAGATGAGGGGATTGGCGGGATAGGATAATTCATTCATTCACTTACTTCTCGGCTTACTGAATCCCTTAATAAGTGATTTTTCTCAAGATATAAATATCTGCATTATCTTTCCACACTCCCTTTCTTCTCTACACTCATTTATCTGGTTCGTAAACAAACACATCACTGCCTGGATGAGGTTCCTGTAATTTGTCTTCACCTTGCTTTCATGCTTTTGATTCTTCATTTGGGAATCGTATTTCGTAGAGAATTTATGGTTTTTATATTAATGATAGGTCGTTGATGAAATAAGTAAATCGACGACAATGGCAGTAATATCAAGAATAACCGCTGTTATTAATTTGTTGGAATTAAACGAATGACAATTCTTCAGTATCTGGTAAACTTTCGAATCCACTTCCTCCCCAGAAGCCCATTGACACCCCCTCCCGATTCCCAACTTCAACCTCACAGCACCCTAGACTCACACACAGCTCACGTCATATTCATTTTTCTCTGATGATATACTCATAATACTCGTGTCGTCCATGTTGTTTTTGAAATTCCGTTATGTTTGGGGAAGAAAATCCTGTGGTGGATTGTAGAGGGTTTTTATAAATGAGAGATGGAGTGATATGAGGTGAGAACGGCGCTAAGATCAAGTTTCTCCATCAGTATATTCGGAGTGATTATAGGGGTTTGATTCACTATAAAGATTTCAAAGCTCACGGTTAGGATTCAGAAAGATTGAGTAGATGGATTCACTGCTGACTAGGTATCTGAATTCCAACTTTATGATGGAAGAGTTTTTGAGGTACTGTAGTGATAGAGGTAAGTGATTGTTCATGGAGAAGAGTGGATGAGTAGTGAATTGCAATAGTTGGATGGTCACACCGTTATCCTTCCTTCCTTACTTACCGCTCTTCCCCCACCTCTTCATTCCTACCATCCTTCTATATAATCTATCGTATAAAAGCTTGGGCAAGAATTCAAAAACAAGAGAAGAAAATTGAAGATCTGAAAGAGCAAATCACTATGTTACAAGAGGAGGTCAGAAATCAGCAGGATAAAATTATCGAGTTGGAATCTGGTCGAACACTATCCCCCCAAACCCAACCTTTTACTACAACCTCATATACAGATAGTGACGCCGATATTAGATGGGAATCGGTTGAGGATTTTCAGGGGTAATGCTATAGTCCTGTAACTAGTTGATGAGTGAGTGAGTATAGGAGGGAGGGAGAGGAGGGGATACTATGGGAGAGGAAGGGAAGTGTAAGAGAAAAGATGAGATGAGAGTTGAGAGTTGACAATCAAATTATAGTCATGATCATTCAACAGCGCCGATGATGATAATAATAATGGTAGCGAGATGTATAACAACACAACCCTACTCATCACCACCACAAATTCACAATCCTCAAAACCCAACATCCTCACTTCCCTCCTCAACCCAATTCTCATCTATCCCCTCACTCCCTTCGAACCAGAATAGTACCTCTCCCTCCCCTCTACCACTCCCATCAACCTCTCGACGCCCATCCATCTAAGTCTCCTCCCATCTTAAAACCTCACGCCACTAACACAACTATGGTAGTTCCCAAGCTCTATGTATAATTAGATTGTTGAAGATCTTATAATAAGGAGGGTTAGTGGCTTACTTTATAGTTTTAGCTATGGGGAAGTTAGGGTGGGAGAGAGGAGATAGAGTAAATCAAAAAAGGTATTGGATCAGATTTGATAATGTGAAAGGTTGTGGGGAGTTTTGCAACTCATCATGTCATCCTGATCATCCGTCCTCTTTTTACTTAACTTTATATCCACTCAAGCAATCACCCACCCCTCCTTCCATTCACTCGCTCCTCTCTCCCTCTTTTCCGCACCCGAACATCCCTCCCTTCTTCAGCCCCACGCCTTATCGTCCCCCACTCAAAAAAATATAAAAGGACCTCCCTCGCCCAAGATCAAACTTTTTATAACCAAACTTAATAAGACATCTTGTGAAGTACCTCCATATGGCTTCAGCCGTCGCATTTTTTTATAGATTGATAATATAATTTAGTATTAAGCTTCTTATATGAATTTGAGAGAAATAGTGAGGGGCGGAAAGGAGGGGATGGAGAAATTGGGGAAGATTAATGGGGAATTGAAATAATTTACAATGGTGGTAGTTGTAATAGGATAACAATATTAAAAAAATTAAAAATTGGAAATATAAAAAGAAAAAGAGAACAACGACAACAAAGTCATATCACAACCACAGCAACTATCGCAATCCTCACAACAATCTCACCCCCTTAAAGTTAACAGCTCTCCATTTCTTCTCGCACCAAGTCCCTCACTCCCACCATCTATTATACGTCCTCATCCATCATCCACCCAAAGCCAACCTCGAAAGCAAAGCCTGACTTGCACAACCACTGAAAAATAGATAATAAGGAATCCTAAATGAGGGGGGGGTGGTTCTTTTATACCTTTAACTATGGGGAACTTGAGCTCCTCCTACAATGAGGGGTTAAGAGATGAAGATCGGGAAGAGGGGTATTACAGTGAGAAGGGGTGGTGAATTAGACTTGGGATTATGATGTGAATAGTTAGTGCTTATCTATCAATTATAGTCCCTGGCCTCTTCTCTTTCCTCTTTTTTATCTTCTCTTTATCTAGCATAATATTCACTCATACCACAACCCGCTATATCCTCCCTCCCCCCTCTCCCAAGAACCTATAAAACCCTCTCCCTCCCGCCAGAGTCAATTTTCTAACATATAATGTTTTGAAAAGGATGCCGAATCAATGCTGAAGAATCAAGGATGTAGAAGAGTATGAGAGAGGGGGAGAATGGAAGTGTGTGAATGCACGAGGGAGGGGGAGTTGTGAGTTGGACGTCATCCATAACAAGAATTATTCGATGATGAAATCTAATGATGAAAATAAAATAAAAATAAAAAGCAAAGAAGAACAATGATAATAAAATCATACCACTATCACTATCACTATCATTACCACTACCATACTGACCCTGCCTCTCTTCTCCACCCCCTCAAATCAACAACACCCTCCTTCAAATCCTTCTCCCACCCACTCCCTCACTTCACCACTGAACCTCTCATCATACACACCCTTCCATCCTCTCTACCCTTCTCCCACCCGCAATCCCTCATCCCAAAAGCCATGTGAAACTCCTAAAACCAACAGTTAAAGATATTAGAGAGAAGAAGAAAGAATCGAAAGAAGGAGAAAAATGATTTCTTTTATAAACCTACATCTTGATTCTTGAATTAGAGGAATTTAGAAAACGGTGGGGCTATTGAAGTGGAGATTTGTGTTAAGGGTGGATTAGATATGGGATCATGATGTGATAGGTTGAGGGTTAAGACCCGTTTACAACCAATCATCTTATCTCTACAATCACTCCTCTCTTCTTTACATACCTCTTTCTCTCCTTCTATATTCGCTCACCACATCGATCTCTGCTCCTCCTCGAAGATATAACGCTACATAATGTATTCGAGAAAGATACCTAGTGATAAATCTTGGATTGTTGGGATTGGGCTTCCATACTTCGTTTCTTCCATACTCATGGTTTCAATTCACTCACCCCATCAATCTATATCCACCCTTCACCCTATTTCTTAACCCCCTTTCTACCTAATTCCTCCTCACCTTTCCTTCTCTCCAAGGTATAAAACTCCTCCTGCCCTCCCACAATTTCCACCTCTTTACCACTACAGCTGACATCGGTTTGCTGGTTGATCGAATGGATTAGGTCATCAGTACACGGCTTCTACCCAACTTGACATTGGAGGAGTTATTGCGGGTAACTATGAGGTTGGATCGGCGCTTCCTCAAAGAAGATGTTACAAATGATGAAGAGACGGGGATTGCAGTTGGTGTCAGTCACCAATTTTCTTTAGCCGAGATTGAAATGATTAGTGAAATGTTGCTGAATTCAATTACCTACCGTCTCATATGGAGAGTTGGATTCCGTGTATTACAGAATATTCAAAATCGCCTTCAGGTTAATGGTCTAATTGCATTTCCCAAGAAGTGTAGACAATGCAACAAGAGCTCTATTCTTTGCTATTAAATTTATGCATTTACTTATAGCCAATAGAATGTTAAGAATGGGACAAGAGTTTGAGAATTTGGATGAGGATGAGTAAGAGTTTAATTTAGATAAGAGTTGAAAGTTTTATATAACAAAAGTGGTGATGATGATAAAATCTTATACAAAGAGAAAGTAGTGATAACAATAGCTAAAATTTAACAACAGTCATATAATCATATCCTCATATATCGTCTCATCTCATTCCTCGCCTCTCTACTTCAATCATCCACCCTCCCTCCCTT
>JWJB01010374.1:0-22206 GCA_000812895.1 Rutstroemia sydowiana
AAATGTCAGCGGCCACCGGATGGGTTTAAGATCATTCATTATTATTAGGAAGACTAGAACTAGTAAGGTAAGGAGTTAGGGGCAAGGATATATACTGCCGATAAATTGCCCGTTAAATCCCCGCGATTAGCGATACTGTACAGCCCTGAAAATCGCCAACTTTATCTTGAAGATCTATTTCCGTGCGATAACAATGGTGAGCGAGAGACATCATTAAGTCACGAGTGTAAATCGATGAATGTCTAGCAATAAAGCTTATTCTTTCCAATCACCCATACTGTAGAACTACAATACGAAGTATAGTATTTGGTATTTGAACCATCAAAGGCGGATACTTATTCTACACGATATCCTCATCGGCGAGTCCACTATCACGAACCACGATGCCTTCGCTTCATAACGTTACATTTCCGTCTCATACCTCGTGATATACCCCTTTCAGTTATAGCAGTATTGTACAGTACATTATTCAATTTTCTCCTTCGTATTTTGACTTTTCACAGCACGGTTTCTACCCCTGCGTTAGACGGGCACGGTAAAGTACTGTGCGCCTGGTGCGCCGATAAATTCTCTCATGGTCACTTGCTTAGCTAGGCTACCGCATGTAAGATTGTTATTCATCATAATTACCCCTTTCAATGACGGAAGGAGCGTAAGCCGAGTCTACTGTAATTGATTATCCGTATAATATTATCATGGTCTAGGCCAGCTATGAATCAAAGCACACTGTACACTTCTTCACGAGATGTCTAGCGATAGGATCGCGAGCCTCATGGAGGCAAGGTTCTCATTGCATATTTTATAAATTACATGCAGACATGGTCTGAATGCCCAGCATACCCTAAGCTTGACCCTGAAACAAACAATAAATTTGTTTGCTCAGGCAGTACCTAGCGACATGAACAAACCCAATATGTTTAATCTCATAGGTTGGATTGTGATTCGACGGAACGATAGAGGTAATTTGTAGGTCATCATGGATTATGCATGATGTGAATGATCCTCGAATTTTGACCATGATTTGTTTCCGTAGGACTAAATTTAAAATGGTTACCAACTACCCTTTCAAGTACATTATACTTCATGATGAGATGTTTGATTGTTCTAGGTAGCAAGATGTTACTCAGGAGTCTGAAGGCGAAATGTGTGGATTATATATGCCTTTGAAGTCATGAAGTTTTGATGCAAAGTCGCTATATCGCAGATGGCTTCACCATGGTCTTTTGAGTGGAATGATCCTAGTGTCATCTTGAAGACTAGGCTTTTTGCAATTTGCTATCTTATTTTCTCTTGCGCAAACTAATCTTGCCTACTATTTTCGAGACAAATCAATTTCGATTAAGGACTGTCAAGTGAAGCACTCATATCTAATTTTTGAGCAGAATCATTTTGGTTCCTAGTATCTCAGTGCGATAAGATTCTATGTCCTTCCAGGACCCTAAAATGAGACGATTTCTATGCCTAGCTTAGTCAAGTAAGTGGAAATTATTGTGTATTTGAGGTCGATTCACGATATACAAACGATGTTATCGCTTACTATATCTTCCAAATATTTGGGCTTAGGGAATATCGTTCAGGAAATGCGCATACTGCTACTGCGTCAAAACATTATAAGATTGGCGGGGTTGGCTGAGGTTTATGCACCGCCGGTATTGGGTCATACTGTTCACCAATGCCAACGACAAAGTGATCTTGGGGACAGTGTGTGGAGACGAGGGGAAGAGGGATAAGGAAATCCCCACTACGTACGGCTTACCCAAGATTGTAGAGCATGGACATGGGGATCGGAGAAAATGGTAGGCGGGCGAGAGAGGGAAATAAATCAAACCCGTTGTTTTAACAAGAGTGCAAGACCAAAAATCGCAAGTTTGGAATTGGAAGTTCGCGAATACGCAGACAGAATCCACACTTTATTTTCAAGTTGTACTGTATCACTTGCAGGGGATTCGTATTACTGTGTAATTTCAACGGCAGGAACGACTTTGTTCAACTCAACCGAACTTAACCATTTCCAAATTAAGTGACTCCTTCTTTTCCAAATATCACTTTCCACATGACCATCTCATCAAAAACCCAAATTTACAATTCAGAAATACAAAATGCAGCATTTAGATCGACGCAATCCCGTTAATCACCTTGCATGACCCCGCACTTAGCTTTGGAGATTTAATATGCAGCCAAAACCAATCAGACGATTAGCTCAGCTTAGCTAAATACAAATTGTTTTGTCGCACTGCCAGCATTCGACATCAATCACAAGAGAAATCGAGTTGGCATATACATCAAGTGCATGTTGCGTATCGATTTTCTAGGAATGTTTAGGTGCTAGGGAGTGAGAACTCAGATGCATAATTCGGTTATTGGTCACTACGCGATAACTTCACGTGTTGGTGGTATATGACTTTACAAGTGTCAAGTACAACGCAAAAAATACCCCACGACCTTTTGTGTGATTTGCTTTCGACTTTTTGTCCAACTCACTATCAATCGAATCAAAGGAACTGAAGGTACTAAGTTATCACCCTACTCCCAAAGAAATCCAGCAAGCCTTACACAAACCCAAAATGGACACCACCATCCCCACCATCGATTTGGCCCCCTGGTACACACCCACATCACCCACCTCACGCCTCGAAGTCGCCAAAAGTCTCACAGAAGCCTGTCGACTTTTCGGTTTCGCACAAATAATCAATCACGATATACCCGTGCCCCTCCTCACTGAAGCATTTTCCTACACGCAGCGTTTGTTCGCTCTATCGCGTGAAGAGAAAATGCAGGCGCCGCATCCGCCGGGTCCGGACGTGCATAGAGGGTATTCGTGGCCGGGGCTCGAGAAGGTGAATCAGGTTCTCGCAGGCGATGATGAGAATGTGCATGAGAAGTTGAGAGAGGTTAAGGATTGTAAGGTGTGAATTTGGATTTGATTTGATTGTTTATTTGCTTGTTTGCTAGTTGTTCTATTCTATTGATAGGCTGATGAAACGTAATGTGATATCAGGAAAGCTATGAAATTGGCTCCGAGCACAACACCTCCCAACCCAATATCTGGCTTCCAGAAAACACACTCCCCGGCTTCCACGCCTTCATGCAAAGCTTCTACCACCGTCTGCATTTAACAGCACAGGAAATACTGCTTGCTCTGGGCACTGGTCTCGAACTCGATGATGCTACTTATCTCCGTGATTTCCATTCGGGGCTCAATAACCAGTTGCGCCTCTTGCACTATCCTCCCATTTCAGCCGCGGAAATCGAGAGCGGGAAGGCGGTAAGATTGCCCGCGCATTCGGATTGGGGTTGTATTACTATGGTCTTTCAGGATGATTGCGGTGGGTTGGAGGTGCAGCATCCGCGGAAGGAGGGAGAGTTTATTGCGGTGGTACCATTGAAGAATGCGATCGTAATGAATGTGGGAGATTCGTTGATGAGATGGAGTAATGGTATGTAAAATATGATATTATCTTTTCCCACAACTTCTTTCCCGCAGGATACCCATAAATAGCTGTCTAACAGGCGAAACAGATGACCTCAAATCAACGCTCCATCGAGTGCAACTTCCAACACTCCCCGATCGCTTTTCAACGCCGGAAAGAATGACACGAGCGCGTTATTCCATCCCGTATTTTGTATCTCCGGATGTTGATAAGGTTATCGAGTGTTTGCCAGAATGCGTAAAGGAGGGAGAGTCGAAGAAGTATGAACCAGTGAAATTTGGCGATTATATGCGCATGCGAGGTTCTTCGCATTACCAGAGTTGAGAAAAGTCTAAGACTATGCTTCGCGGATATTGGGGGGATCTAGGAGGCGAAGGTTAGTAAAGGTTGGTTATTCATAGGTTTAAAACCATAATGAACGTACCTATCTCAAATCATATCTGCCAGTAGTCTCATGAAATTTGATGTGGTTGGCTAAATCATTGCGATAATGTTGCCGAGACGAACTCTTTGCCCGAGAATGCTCCTGCTCTAGGCAATGTACATGACTGATACCAACCATTGAATCGCAATGAAAAGAAAAAATATCAAAACCAAATAAGGGGCAACAAGCAAGTCCCTAACAAAATGTTGGTTTGTTCATGCACACTCCAATTGAAGTTCCAGACCTACAAGAGGTTCCGATTCTAACCGCCACATCCCACTTTCCAACAACATGTGTAGGAATGAATGTGGCGCAGAGGAGCTGGGAATCTAATCCCTCTGCATTTGTAATGTGAAGGAACTGAATCTATGAATAATTAATCTCGATCTTCTTCGTCATTACTTGTAGGGCTGGGTGCTTTCCTACAGGGGCTTAGGAGGGGTTGGCGGGGAATCAAGATAAGAATCACTTGGGCAATTGGTTCGAGTCGAGAAGAGAGAGAAAGAAATTCGACAAAGCTTGCACGCAGGATTCTTGTTGGTATTTCAAATCTTGTATATTTCCTATTTTGGGTGCTTGAGATTCTAGAACTACTTGAGCTGGTACCATATAGGATGAAGAAGTGGTACTACTTTTATCTCATGACGTATATTCATACCAGTTGTTTGTACGGAGACACCGATGGATCAATTGAAAATCCTTACGGTCGCGACCTTTTGACGACAGGGTAGATGTGGTGTTGGAAGATTGGGGGAGGTATACAACTCAATGATGCATGTGTTGGAGGTGTTGGTTTGGGTATAAGTAGATAGCTTGAGTCTTCTCCCTATGTACTTTTTTCTTCATCATATTCTGTCAGCATTATATTTTCATATTGATCTCTGGGGATCAACGTCCTTTTCCTCATTTCGTTTCCTATGGGAATTGTTTTGATAGTCGATTTTACTACTTCGAATACTCTGCTTGTTCTATTGTTCTGTTCGATTTTCCTTTCCGTACAATTCGATTCCAAGTTGTACGTATCGAGTTGGAAGTATAGCAAGTCTTGTGTACATTCTCTCGCTGCCTTGCTCCAGCTGGATTACAATAACGATGTTTGGATCCCGTGGATATGGGCATAGATCTAGATGGAACGCACCACCGCTCCAAAACAACTGGAATCAACATCCATATGGAAACCCCAATTCAGCACCGTATGATGGACATAGACGAAGCCTTGCGAAAGCCATTCGTGTAGGCTCGATGAACGGTGTGTTGGATGAGGCTTTTCGTCTGATTTTCCCACAGTAGCTGATGAGATATGGTGGGAGGTATGTCAAAGTTTTTTCACTAGTAACCCGTTCGACTTTTAACACAATTTCCAGAAGTACTACAGTGCCCTTCATATTGCCTTGCACCAATACCTTCCCAATCCTACCATGAACCAATTTGTCTTTCGCACCATATCACCCATTCATTGTTAGCACTCGAAGTCGGCGATATTGATCGCATGTTCATTGAGGGAGGTGGTATTGGAAGATGAAGGGAATGGGTGGAACGGGTATGGCGCGAAAGATACTTGGAGATAGTCGTTAGTTATTTAGTAGAAACAGATTGTCAAATTGATGTTTTTTGCGCGCAAGACAGAACTTATGCCGGGGTTGGAAGCTGGTTTTGGGTCCTTTTGGTCTTTCCCTTTTTGGAGTTTTTGGCTTCTGGAGTTATGGTTAGATAAAATTTGATTTTGGGTTTCCTTTTTCTTTACCTTGCCAACCTCAACCTATGCTACCGGTACATATGATTTTGATCGGAAATTTTGATGACTAATCAGATTAACCAACCTACTTTACTGTCATGTTGTGTGCAACATCACCACCGCACGAAATGCTGTACGAAATGCTACTATTGTACTGTAGTTGCAATAAATCCGCGAGTCGATCTTACCTTGGGTAACCTTGGGTAAATGTTTCCTCAAAATGTGATCGTCCAAATCAATCAATTCTTTATTTACGCTTCTGATGGTCTGATTTGTCTCTCATGTTTCAAGTGGCATTTGCTAGAGTGTTTGGAATTCTATGCTCACAACATGTTTCATCGAATGATTTTCTTATGGGACTTCAATTTTGTATGCTACCCCTTGGTCTCATAACAACAAGCTCTAAATTGACCGCAAAGAGTCAAAGCTCCTCATCGCGGAAGTCTCTTATTTTAATCTAGGTATTCCCAAGTAACATTCAGAACAGCTGGCGTGTGTATTTCGTAGCATGAAGTTTGGTATTGCTTCGCGAAGGAGTTGATGTGTACTGCTAGGTCATTTTAACAGATCTAGAGTCTAGATTCCTGTGTATGCTTAGGCTCTGCTATGCTATATTACATTTTTAAAATTAAGGGCTTTCTCGTCATCAATGATCAAAGCCAGATATCATATCCGAAAAGTCTAGACACTGTTGTACAGTATTGTACAGCACACTTGACATTTGAGGTTCAACCCTTCAACAGGAGTTGCTGAATCAATACGAGAAAATGGGCGCATAGCACAATCGTAAGGTTGTTACAGTGTCGTGATCTACACGTCACTTCTATTGAATCTCGCATCCTTTTTTTCATTTACATGTTTAACCAAAAATTTCATCTAGAACAAATACTAACCTACAAACATCAATCTACCTCTGGCACATCGTATATTTTTAATATACAGTACCTGAAAGATCCCCTTCTAATTTACTAGATACGACAGAATGGGATAAACAACTCAGATTAGAACAGATGAATAAGGAGTTAAAAAAGGTGGAAGAAGTGGAAGAAACTCCTAAAAAAGACAAATGGAAAATTTATCCGAAATTACAATGGTTTCATGAGGTTCTTTAAGTAATAATGCGGGGTATTCCCATGTCTATTTCGTTGGTTCCTGTCCCGTTCCGAGCTTATAGGTGGATTGGTCAGGGATGTGCCTCGTCTGAAGTAAACAAGATTCGAACCACTGAATCCACTCTATGGCGCCGGGCACCTCCAGATATAGATTCATATTGCCGTACACTTTATGATGGTGGGTAGGGCCGTCTGTAATAGAGAGCGCTATAAAGCTTGAAGCTTTTCCCAACTCTGATAAATTGGAATTAGAGTTCATTCACATCACTTCACACTTTCTTTAAAGCTCAACGCATTTCACTCATTTTAACAAAGTTCATTCATTTCAATCCAAACCAGCATAATGGTATCCTCCAAGACTCTTCTCTTCACAGCCTCTGCTATTGCAAGCGTATTTGCCGCCCCAACGAGCAAAAATACCAATGTTTTCGAGCGATCCTTGACTTCTAGTGCTACCGGTACAAGCAATGGTTTCTATTATTCTTTCTGGACCGACGGTACTGCTAAGGCTACTTATAACAACGGTGCTGCCGGTGAATATTCCGTCACATGGTCTGGCGATGTAGGAAACTTCGTAGCTGGCAAGGGTTGGGCAACTGGATCCGCTCGGTAAGAATTAGATCGCAATTAGTGTACCCACCCATCACAAGACTAACATCATACCTCTAGTGATATTACCTACACCGGAACCTACAAGCCAGACGGGAACTCTTACCTTTCCGTCTACGGATGGACCACCAACCCGCTCATCGAATACTACATTGTCGAAGATTTCGGCACTTACGATCCCTCGTCTGCAGCCACCGAGGTCGGAACCGTCACAGCCGACGGCTCAGAATACACCATCTTACAGACCACCCGAACCAACGCTGCTTCGATCGAAGGTACTTCTACCTTCCAGCAATACTGGTCTGTTCGCACAAGCAAGCGTACCTCAGGAACGGTTACCACCGCCACCCATTTCGATGCTTGGGAGAAGTTGGGTTTGACCTTGGGTACTAGCTTCAACTACCAGATTGTCGCTACCGAGGGTTACGAGAGTTCCGGTAGCGCCGATATCACTGTTTCAAGTTCTTAGATTACGGTGTGCTGAAGTGTTGGAGTCTTTTGTTTATTGACGAGACTTGACTTATCGACGCTTCTATCTTCAACCTGTTCATATATATTCAATGCCTCATTTCTATGAGAATGTACATAAAACGCTTGTTCATCATGTGTAGAAATCATATGTGAATGCTAAACATGGCTGCTTGAGTGACTTTCTGATTCTTCAATAAAGATTCGATTCGGGTCTTCTATCACGTCACTTACAAATTCAGGCTCAACGTATTTCTCACACGACCACATGGTCTTACTATAGCTTCTACTTACACCAAATCTACCTCGCCCCCTAACATCTCCCTCGTCGAAAGCCTAAGTAGGCTGGGAAGTTCCTTTATAGGGTTGAATACTAGTATATGCTGGTGCATAGTGTCGATCCTTGGTATGAAATTTGTCTTCAGTTCAGCTTGCAAGTTGCTATGATTAGGCGGGCATCGGTTCAGACCTAGCAAAGTTGAGCACTAGCAGTAGACAGATCTACAAGCTTAGTGGCTTTATCTCTCAGTCGAACCTAGTCAACTAACTGGCAGCATACTTTGAGCCAACTATAACTTTGAACATGAATCAAGTGTCTTGTTTTTGTTACCAGTCAATTTGTTAAAGCGTGTTATTACTCGACCTTGGAATTTCAAAGCGAGTCGGAAAGAGTATTTTAGAAGTTTGGAAATTGAGGGTCACCGGGAGCTGTAAATTGTTGAGACGTGCAAAGGTCACCGGGAGTTTCCCTTGATACCAACATTCAAGTTTGATTTCGGATACTCGGCTTTTAGTTCTCCAGCAAATTATCTTCTTCATTACATTCAATCATTCAATCATTCACTACAATATTCCGGACCGTCAGCATCTCGCAAGACTTCCTTCCAAATTGGTGAGCCACATGCGAATTACTGTACCAGCAGGCCCAAAGCCAGTATACGTATCAGAGATGGCCATCGATAACGTATATTGGCGACTATATTCGAGGTCGAGGGGAGTTTATCTGGTAGCTGAGAAGTAAGTGGCAGGTATGGATATTACTGTATCTGTAACATCCGATTGTAAAGATTGCTGGCGTCGCCTATTTCCAGTTACCGTTGCTTGTTGACATCTAGACAAGCTCCAATGGAACAAGAAGAGATATTGGCGATCCAATAAAGTTGTTGTCCACCCTACGGTATGGATAGTTACTAGGTTGATTGTCCCAATATTTTGGATCCATCTTCCTTGAACTAGGTTTGGGGAAGACAAAAGTTCTTGGTTTTCACAATACTGTATGCATCCAAACAGGTATGTTTACTTGGATCTATCATCTACACCAGACCTCATGATGGGTTACTCATCAGTTAACACTCCCCGAGTGTGGAAAGGCGGAACAATTTAAGTAATTATCAAAAGTATCGTTTGCATATAGGAAGTTATCTTTAGTTCTACATTTTACACGTCTCCTTTCGATTCTATCACACACCTAGCGATTGTTCCATCTACCCACTCGTTTCTTGCTTCGCTTGTGGACCCGCAGTACCAATATCACTACACACACAGGACAGCGCCATGAAACTTGGTTCAACGCATTGTCGTATCTACTCCGAACCGGAGAGAACGCTGTCTCTGATACAGTGAAAATTCATGTGGTCAGATGAATGTATTTCAGAACCACTCATTGATTCGTGGTAGGAACTACAATCATCCGATCATGAACGGACCAAAAGTGCTCACCAAATCGGCAATCGTCGGGGATACTGTTGCATCCAGCCAAATGACCATCATTGCCAGAAGATTGCCTGGGGTGTGTTCTACAGCAGATCGCGTACAGAGGCCCCATTGAATTCGAAGCTCGACATTATAATCGGTGACTGATGGTCTCGTTAGTTTTGTTGGCTTGTAAGAAGCCCGCTGAGAGAGGCAGTCAAGGGACTGGCTCCAGCAAATGTTTTGCCAGGACCTCATGATACGTACTTTTAAGTTCTCAATCTCTTAAATTCTCTTTCATGGAAAATAATACATATCTAACTACATGGAATTATCAAAGCTGGCACAATCGTTTCTCCTTCTTGGCCGCTCCATCTCCTGTTTTCCTATACACTCGAAGTCTCGAACTAGGGTGATATGGACCCATTCCCAACAGGAGTCAACTACATCAATGCACCACCATATACATCCACGTTCGATGTGAACAATTCAAGCCATAACAAGTGGGTGAAAGACGCGTTCGCGGGCATTATAACTTTAGATAGTGGGCAAAACTTCAAGCAATTCTTGTTCTGATTGCTGGGCTTGGCACTCTGACTCATCCATGGGAATTTTTCACGGATCAAAGTTTATTCGAAATGGGAACACGGAATGTTTCGCATGCAACTATGACTTCAAGTTGCTATTGAATATCTGATTCTTGGAGACAATGAAGAAAGCAACTTACAATGGAACGTGGACTTTAGAGGTTGGGTGGGCGAGATGAATGGGTGGGTCTCGATAGGTGGGCTTCGGTGATGCGCCCAAAAGTTGGACGGGAAATCAGGATGGATGTATTTGGAAAATAGGGAAATATTTACATCAAGGTAGTGAATTGAGTGTTGGATTCAGAGGATATGGACATATTTAGGCTTAGGCAGGTAGGCCATAACTAAAGTGGGCATCGAGAAGAAAACTTTGAACTGGAGTGAATGCTAGGTAGATTAAAATGGGATGGGGAGAAGGGAAGTGAAGCGACCCAAGTGAATATTGGAAGAGTCAGGTGGAGGGATGGAGAAAGGGGAGAGTTGATTGACATTGGATGAGATAGAAAGAAGTGAAGTAAACTGCAGAATGGGATAGGATAGCTTGAAATGAGGAGAATCAAATTCAAAGTGACGAATATAGATGAAGTGTAGTGATTGAAGAGACGTAAGTAATTATGGCACTGGGCCACTGACAATCTATTTCTGTATATCTATTGTCATTTTATCGTCTTTGTCTTCGTTGGCATAGATACGTGTGCATGCATGTCCGTACGCAAATACATGCATACAAACATACAAGCCGAAAACTGATAATCAAAGTAGCAATCTAGATCCAAGTGGTTCGAAAGCGCAGGGAAGCAAGGGGTGGGGCTGTGCAATGATATCTGCATCCGCGTCGTATTTGACATAAGAACTAAATTATTTTATTTATTTTATTTTTATGTGATTTATTTCTTATTTTCTGCTTTTGATACAGTCAGCGCTTTGCTTCATATTCCAGCGTTTAAAATAGGAGAATGGATGATGATGCGCGGCCATTATAGAAACCGCCCCTGCTCCTTACTGTTGTGGGGATAGATATGCAACCAGCGAGGCAGCATGTCTTTACTCGCTGCTTATCTTTCTTTGCAGAATATAATGGCTATATTTAAGTGGTAGTAAGGAATTGCTGGTATTTAAATGGTGAAAAATGGGAAATTAGCCACCGTACAGAGAAACCTCAAACACGTTTTCGTCTCATGTTTGCGCCGAGCCTCCTGAATGGGCTGAGCATTCAGCAATTCTATATCTACATTTTAGGACCAATTGCTTGGGATGGGTATCCTAAAATAAGATGAACACGAGGTTCTAATGCCAATCACTTTTTGCGCTGGGTGCCGAATGCTGAATGCGCTGGATATTGGTCACCTGACATTTGGAAGAGAAAAACAAGGGAACGGAGAAGTTACAGAGGTTGGTTTGGTTTCAGTTGAGCATTCGATTGACATCAATGTTGACTTGACTTGATGGGCATAACTAATTTAGGGTATCATACGAGCACGCAAAGTAGAAATGACCCCGAGACATCGTTCGATGCACTCTACTTCCACCCCACCCCGTGACCTCCCTCCTCCATCTTGTTCCATCCACCTCACCACCGATACCACTTATGCAATCCGTCATTCAATGACCAACTATCCATAGTCATATCCAGTATTGATCATCAATCATCGCCAATGTTTTCGGGTAAAAAGCCCGGAAAACCAAGAAAAAGAAAAATTAAATCACGAAACTCCATTCGCTAATGCATTAAAAAAGATATCCAGATCCAAATCCAATACTCCATCTCATCCTTGCCCTAGATATGCAAACCCTTTCTTTGCAGTCAGGTGTTTTGAGGAATGTAACGTCGTCGTTGATTTATTTGCGCATCGATCGACTTCTTCTGTCCCAGTCCCCAAAATCCCTTAAATTCCCGATGCCTGCCGATGAATGAGATGCCCATATAGATGCCCTTTTCCTTCCCTTCCTAGTAAATGCTGCCTGCCGTTGAATTCCATTTGTTTCCGTCTCGTCGTATGCATGTGTGTATTTGTCGATATAGTGATCAGCCATCCAGTCCAGCCCAGAGACCAAAACTCTTAGTCTAGTGTATTGCACCCTAAACCTTTCCCGGCTGTCGGCGAGGAGGAAGTTTCCATACACCAGCTATGACTTCTCCTTCACTATACGCCCAAAAGTACACAACCAATGCAACGGCATAATAGATAGCTGGGTTCGTCGCCTGGTACAGAAGCGCTGCAGCCAGTGCCGTCATAGGTAGAATTACCAATCGCAACTCGATGCTTCGATGGAATGAGGTACCGACTAAGAATCCGAGTGGCCACTCCCAGGCGAACATGAACAGTCCGAACACCAGATTTACGATTTGCAGGATAGGTGCTGGCTTGACTGCTCCGTCTAGGTTCTTGGTTAGGAAATCCCAGAAGATTTTGGGCCAGAAAAAGCCTTCGATTGCGGCAGCGACTTGATCTGGTTTGTATGTTAGGAGATATATTTTTTTGAAAGTGAGAATTCGTCCGGTGGGAAGGAATACGTACAAGCTGCAGCAGTCAAGACAATCAGGCGTGCCCAATGGTTCTTAATAAGTCTTCCCATGATACCGGTTATTAAGTACTGAAGTGAAATTCAAAGGTCGTGTGTATGAAAGTAATTGATTGAAGAAATGATTTTAAAAAATGTAAATAGCGAAAAAAGAAAAAAGTATCCGAGCCGGCGGACAGGTGATTAACGAAGGTGAATTGGATTGGAGAAAATAAGGATTGCTATCGACGACAACGAGTGAAGGCTCAGGCACAGCTTGAGAGAGTCGTTGAAGTCGGAAGGTCGTCGAATCAATCGATAGCTTTCGGCTTTGAGATAGGTAGGGAAGTGCGTCTACCTATATCTCCCAGGAAAAATTGTCCGAGTCAACTGCTAGCACCAGGACCGTAATCACTGGGCTGGAGATTATGATCTCCTTCGTAGCTTGTATCAGGGTTGAACCTCCTGGTCGAGATTTTCAAACTATGTGTAAGGTTTGGTTTGAAGGGAATAGCCCTTGAGATTGTTATCCGATCTTTTCTGACAGCGGGCATCCGAGCGGCGGGGGAATAATGCTATGGAGTTGAGATGAAATAATCTTGCTCTTCCAAACTCGGACAGGAGGCCCCGGCCACGATGTTGTCAGTTAAATTTTAAAGAAGATAAGGTTCGGAATTCATCTGATCCGTTAAAACACTAATTGGGAGACGATGAATCGATCTGATGGAGATGAGGTTTGAGAATATTAATTACGATGTGGGTAAATTCCGGATGTTTTGACCGGTAGCGAACTTGCTGGATACTTATAAAATTATGAGACGTCGTTGTGTTTGAAGGTCGGTCTAATCGTAAGGTTGAAGTAAGTAAGTCCGTAATATCTAATTCTATCTTGGTATGAAGAAATAGTAGTGATTCTAATGATGTAGTAATTTGAGTAGTAGATGCTAACTCTATAACTTTGTGCGGGACAAGAGGTTTAAGAATGAACAGGGCCGTGGTTCAATTGTCGAAAATGGCATGGGTATATAGCTACAAGTCCAGTAAAATGCTGCAATGTAACCGTACTGGAGGCTTTTTTCCCCTTCCATGGCTTGTTGGTTGGACCGAAGTCTCTAGGATTATTCCACGATACCGATAACTACCAAGCCTTGCATAGAGGAAGAGAGAGAGATGGGGTGATTGGAATATAAATTTATTACCCTTTTTAGCCTAATTTGAAAGGATCCAATAGATCCATGACCGGTGAGTATTGCCGACAGCGACCCAATTTAATTGGCGGTAAAATGAAGTATAATTGGCGATTTAGACGTTACATTGAAAGCTGATTGGATTGATGAGTTGAGCCACGGGCGCGTAAACCCCATTTGGTGGACTGTGCTATGTCGGTTATGTCAGGGTCAAGGGGGTATACCTAGCTATTTTCTGCAAGTAGAAGTTAGAATACGGAATAGTTCTACGGAACGTCTAGGATGATTTGCATGGATTGGTCGCTATGTGATTTTGAATGTCTCTCTCATTTATAGATTTCTATTCCTATTCATTTTTTATGTCAAAAGGATGAAGAATAAAAATAATATTACACTGTCGCAATATTTTACTATATTCAAGTAATTTTACAAATTTGTATGATATTATACGTAACTTAGATCTCTAATTCATACAGAGATCATTCGTACTGTTGTACTTCGTACATATTCGAGTTTTCATTTCTCTTGTTAAAAAGCTTAAAGAGTGGAAGTACTGTACTCACTATACTGTACCTGGTATACATTTCGATAATCGTCAGTCCGTAAGCAATATCACAAAAACTATCACATAGACGGGACAGCAACAGGTTTGACAGGCAATCGGATACCTCTTGCTTTATTTTTATTATCTCGGCACCTCCATATAATTGTAACCAATACAGTCATAGTCGTGCCTTTTTCTTCAATTTTAGTCAAATGCGAATGCATGGAGGTGGCAGTGAGGGGTTACGGTTATGAGACCCACGTCTATCAATATAAATCAGGTTGGTAGGCTACAAATCCCTCTCGATTTTTACAAGCATAACTTTATTTGGTTGTCATAGGTCAGTTCTCTTATGCGGTGTACAGGAATACTTTTGGATATGTACATCAAATAGTCAACACGCAGGGCTCAACTACCTATCGTCCATGTATATACCCATGGTCGTCGCTAGGATCACCACATTTTCATGTTTTTCATGTTCACGAGATCTATTTTATTCTTCAACTGCGCTTTTCGTCAAAGGCGGATTATTGCGGTCCATAGGTACCCAAAAAGGATGGTACGAATGATACCACTAATAGAAAAAAGAAAATGAGCTCATTACTTCGTACTTCCTACGCATCTTATATTCAAATTTAAGTGTCGACTTCAAAGTCACTCATCTTCCATACGTAGGATGGAATGGATCTCGACATTGGAAATCTGTATCACCCAGGTATTCTTGTAACAGGCAGTGCTTGAGCTTGGGCTTTGAGCGCGCTTAACCGTCTGTTCTTGATGGGATGGGAAGATGCTTGGCCACCTGTTTTTCAACCGGTTGCTGGCTATTGTATCCTGGTAAATTGGGAATGCAGAAATATATATGGTGGCGATGATGTCGTACTGAATGTACAGTATGCGCCGCGTATCTATATTAATTTGTGGCTCCCCTCCTTGATACACAAGGTCCGGTGGCAGAACAGGTTACATCGAGGTCTACATGTTATTTATGGTCCTAATGACTTTGGAGTCATGAAATTTCCTTTTAATTCAGACAATATATTAATATATTACCTACTTAGGTATTATTGTCGTCGACTCTAGCTCCGTTGTACCGTGCTTAGATCTAAAACCATCTCACCCTTTTCATCTGATTCCATTTATGCATGTTTTTTTTTGGGTAAATTCCGCTGTATAGAACAAACAAATTCGATGTCTCCATCTTAAGATTTTTGAGACGGTATCTCTAACGGCTTGGCCTTTTCAGCATCCCGATCGGTTTGATTCTCAATTACCCGTCAAACCGTTGATGTCGCAAGTGATTAAATGCAGTAACACTCAACCGAACCCATACATACCACTTGGATACCTCTAGTAGCCGAGCCAAAGAGCAGAACCTTAACTTAATTCTTAAAATATAAGTATGGTACTTGAGATAGAGTAATCATTCATATAATGAATGAATGACAGTAGCTCAGTTCGAGAAGAAAAAGACATCGCTACATGTTCCAAACTTGAGACGACCGAGACCGTGCAGTTGGTAACTTTTGAGTATAACGTGAAATACCAAGTCGAAATAATAAAAATGAGTTCATCGGATCTAAATTTATATACTCTACTAGCATAACATATGAACTTACGATTGACTGTCGCAGAACGGAAAAATTCAATTTCTTCTTTACAATATTACTGTATCAAAGTAATATACAAAGGTATGCACAGATGAAGCTCCGCCATCAAAGTATCGAAATAGAAGCTAAGGGCTGGGGAAATAGGATGAATGTACTGTACGGAGGTACAAGAACATTGAATACGAGGTGCGAGGCGTTTGGCGTTGAGATACAGTAGCCACTCATGCCCCGAAATTTAAACTTAGGCGCAACATAGGTCGCAATGATTTGAGAGCGAGGATGGTGGTGCGAATACACCTGCCTTCATGATTCTACGGTACTGCCAGTAAGGAATGGATCAATTCAAATTTAACAGCATACGATCCATCGTTCTGTACAGCCTCCGGATTTCAGCGAAGATGGTACCCGAACGGGGCCTAACCTATAATTTTACCCCCCTGAACAACCACAAAATAACCTTGAAAGCCAACTTCGAATCGTTTGATCACCAATTAAGGGTTAAACCCATCAAACATTTTGCTCCATATTGTTTAGACAAATGGGTGAAAGACGTGAAAAGTGATGATAGAATCATAGAACTACGGTCAGTACATAATCGACAACTCAAGGTTCTCATAAGCACCCGATGTGATGTGCACACACGACTGTGCATAAAATGCCGGTTATGCATATATATGCAAATCGATTCACAGTGACATTTGCTACGAAGTAGGTAAGACCCGCAAGGGTAATCGATTTCGGTGGGACCGATGTCCTAGATAGTTGATTTCTCCGCAAAAAGGCGCATGGGGAAGACCTCAAGAGAAGGTCAATTCGCCAATTCACGCATGGAAAAATGTGCGTTCAAGTTGGGTTCGTGATTATTGGGTGGTTATGATCCTATTCTGCTCAATGACAAATACTCTCCGCACTGTACGATAAAGCAGAAAGAAGCATGGCACGATATTAAAGACGACATGCGGACTGGAACTCCTTTTGAAGCCTTCCGTTTGGTTTGCGATACGATGGTGATTTGGAATTATACATCGCTGCACTTTGCGTACTGACGTTGGAGCGACGGGATTGCTATTGTGTGCTACTACTTTTGGAGGCTTTACGTACAGTCGCGGTACTTGCTTATGGGTATAAGCCGACAGCTATGGACTGATAATCGAGGGATGGATAACTCCGTATGGTGAGTCCTGATCATCAAACCATGCTATGTGAGCACTGAGCAGTAAGCAGCACTGAATAGCAATGCACTGTCAAATTTTTACTTCCAACTTGTAGTCTAGAAGGGTACTAGTTCAACATGCATAAGATCTTCTAGATACAGTACTTACAGGAGTTTTCCCGTTCCCGTTGAACATCGTACACAAACGTGCTCCGCACATCACACATCATTCTGTTAGAATTTGTCTGAGACGGGCCAGGTATCCACTTTCTGGGATATTACCGGTATCATTAACTATTGAGTAGCGATCGGCAAAATATCGCATTGTCTTTAATGATAGTAGCGATTCGCGAAGGAGATACATGTCGCACAATTTTATTGATCGGCCGGCTTCATGGAGCTGGCTACGATATTGGGCAGTGGTCCGGGCCGAGGTTACCTACCCAGGTCATAGTAGAATCATCAGCATTATATTATAGGCGGGGCGCTTCAATTTGTTAAGCTCATTAGTTCTCATGCTTTGTAGGTGTTAGGTAGTTCTACCGGTAATTCTAGAATGCGACAAAATACAGACTGATGTGAATTGAATCGGATGTTGACCACCCATTGGATGCGCACAGTAATATCAATTCCCCACATTGAATTCCCTACCTTCCTGTATTTTTCTTTCTTTCATCGCTCTGAGCGGTTAGGAGAAAAGAGTAATATTTTTGAGATTATTTCCAACAATTAACTTTACAGCTGAGCTGGCCACGCCAAAGACAATTTCATGGAATCAACGCTATTCGTTTTTCATCTCTGCGAAGATATGGTATACCCCTATGAAATAAGTAAGGATTATAATATTAATCAGCTTCATTATCGGGCACATTAACAGATAAGTTTACGCCCGGATATCTTCAACGCCAGGATTCAGACCTTTGTGCCGACCTACAAAGCTCAAAACCTTACTCCTGGCGCTATATACATCGCTGATTGTTTTTATAAACGGATAAACTAATCGAGCCTCTAATTATCCGAACTAGGAACGGTACGAGTAGGATGAAAGGAAGTCAATATTGAGGCTATTACTGCAGCGCGTTGTGCAAGAACGCCTGGAGAACTGCGGCCTGGAAACTGGGCACTGGCGACTGGAGAAGTTGTACTGATCTATCAACCCTTCAGTTCCGGCCGCTCGGTTCGACGATTCTTTCAACCCCGCGTTCCTCTTTTCACAAGCAATCGTGATAGATTCCGTAACTAGATGAAGATGCAAGGCATAATTCCATCTACACATACAATGCGTATCGTGCTTAAAACTTGGCGAATCTACAAACCAACAAAACAAGGTTATCATAGGTTATGAGAATAGCCAAGATTCGTTATCATTCATATCAGTTGATGCGCAAGCACATCCACATCCAATATCCACTTTTCCGCTTTCCACGTAATTCAAAATACGCAACCCTTACCCACGGCGACTACTGTACTCCATAGTTTTAGCACTGACTAGTACATCCATCTATCTGGGTTCCCAAATCATCACGTTATGTTACTCCGGGCTTCCTGATGGTCAAGTTCCCCAGTTCACTATATCCTGCGGAACTTAAATTCTTCGCATCACGTATGAAATAGGCATGAGGCCATGAATATCATGACCATACTAGTCTTTCTAGTGTAAAAGCATCGATCGCCATTCAGTTCTTTGGATTTCTTCGGCTGACCTATGAGAAATACTGGGTGGGTTAGCCAATCACAGCTGCTTACGAGGGTGTACTAGTGCTCCCACTGTGCAACATTTAAGCGCTTTTACTTGACCAATACAATGGACAGAAGAGTACTTCTGAAGATAACAGACTGTTACATTTGACGCTGGTGCCGCATTACAAGGTGTAGTGCGTGCGAAATGAACCATATTTTTATTCCGTAGCTGCAGCCCTACTTGGTAGGTACTCTATCTTCAAAGACATCTGGGTTCTTCAAACGTTCGCTACAAGGCTTTTGGTTCGCTCGGAAGGTGGCGCATACCAACTGTACCAGCATGAGACTGCCACGTAGAATAGTGCGGAGTGCAGTAGTTCTGATGCTTATTTATTCTCAAATGATTACTGAAGAAGTCTTTTCTGCAACCTATCTTGACACAATCAGCGCCTGTACAGGTCGTATCGATCCAACTGTACCTATCGTCTGAATCATTAGTGTGTTAGATTTCAAACGAAGAATCTGACAGTATGTTTTGGTTTGCCTAATTTGAATACTTTCTATCCTATCCTATAATATATCATACGATTGCTTTATCGACTCATTTCTATATTTGTACTTCGAATTGCACCGCCACCATTTGGAGAGGTCAATTGAAAGGCCACGGATTCTTCACCCCATTCCATATTGTGTAGGATTTCGACGAGTATCGCCGCCCCAACACAACACCACGCAACCAACCGTTCTAAGAAACTCCTCTGAATCAGTTCAGCTTCAGCCTTTAGCAAACACGAGCAGGTAAACACAACTAGAAAGATACGATATAAAATAAGCATTGACCCCCTGCCCATGTCTCCAAGTGCTGAAGAAAAAATCCAAACCCAACAAATAATTCGTCGTCTACAACCCCAACCCGTGTTCTTCGGTAAGGATTCCGGGACGCATAAGGTTGCCATATCCTCTCGGATTTTGCCCAAAGAGGAAATTAGAGGGGCGTTGAAGATTTTACGCGCCCGCCCCCATTGCTAATCAGCGCATCGGGGAATATTATTTAGCCTTCTTTATCATTTTGGTGGGATTTCCATTCCTATGGACTATTCTAATAACTTAATCTGTTGTGCCGCATTGCGGATAGGAATGTGGGTTCTTGATGTTTTGCCATACCATTATCTATGTACGTATCTATGTTAAGTATTTCTTAAGCAAATTTAGGTAGGATTGAATCAAGATTAAATTTGGATTACTATTCTGGGGATTGGGAGTTGAGGTTCATGAATAGAGATTGCAATCTACAACATAGATTCTGTGATAGGGATCATTGAATCATTCAATCAATGTAACTAATTATGTCAAATCGTTCCTTCCTTCCATCTCACAGAGTATCCTTATCATAAATCAACAAAAGCTCACCTCCCATAATCTAATAATGAATGTGGCCGCTCGCTACCTAAATACCGGCGCGGATCCTTCAACACGCACATATCCACCCATACAACCAACCCTTCAATCTACTTCACCAAAGCAAAGCCTACAAACTTGGAAGAATGACAGCCTATCCCAGAGATCTCATCCCACCGATTCGACCAAGTATGCCTGCGAAGGAATATTAGTTCAAAATAGAACTATCATAAATAACCAGTAGTTAACCACATTGACAGAGCCTTCGGTTACGTCGTATTTACCTAGTGTATGCCTAATAGCAAAGTCTGAATCTTGACCACACAATCATCTAGTTAGAACCACGTATTGTTAGACCATGTATTATAGATCTGCATAAAGGATCTTCGAAGTAATATTTTGCCGAATGAGTACGTAACTTGCTGAAGCTAAATCTCGCATACCCTCTATCTGGCTAGCACGCATCGAGGGACGTAAAATTCCCCACCTCCCCCTATGTCCACTCCACCGAAGATTCGCTAGTGTCAAGACTCCACAGAAACCCATTACCGCCGCAAGTGTAACATCACTTTTGTATGCATCATTGATTACGTCCATTGCATTCGCCCTTCCATTTTATACCTTCTAGTCGTAAAGGCACCATCAGGAAATCCCGATTCCCTTTTCCGAATGCCTTCGTAGAACATGTATTTTGTCAATGTCCCATATGCCCACCCATCACATCCAATCACATTCACAACCCTATCCCCACTCCCAATTCCCATTCCCATTCCAACTTCCATTTCGCACTCCTCCTTGTGTATAACGCTTGGAATCTGGGCACAGGAACGAGGCTCCTCTGTACATACACTGGAGACAAAGATGATGGGTTTTACGAAGCACAGTTGTATGCATCCACTTGATGTTGGCGAGCCGATTTCATCATTATAGTATGTAAGATTGATTCATATGCCTAGCATCCTGTGTTGATTTATACGCCGAAAGAAGAGCGTGGCTATGTACACATGCAATAATGAGTGCAGGCAGACGCATATATCTATCTACCTGCACAGTTGATCTTTCTGGAAGTGGAGGTTATCATGTCAACCTCTTTATGCATAGTGCAAAATGAAATTTGACTTACAGAATTTGAAAACCCGAATCTGTTTCTATCTCCACTTTCATTGGGACTTCCATCTCCCTGGCTACCGAGGGGATCCCATCTTCCACTTTCCACGCACCATATCAACCAATTTCTATCCCATCCCATCCCATGATTCAGCATCCTCTCAACCGCCGCCCCCAACTCATCTTTCAACTCCCTCATCTCCAACTAACCACAGCCCCATAAGAATCTACCAATAGCACACCACTCACGCACCATCCCTAGACAGCAATTGTCTTTCGATCTCAACAGACGACGACACAAAGCTCGACTAGGGAGCAGAAGAAACCTGCCATTTGAGGTGCATCGGGTTTTTTCATAGAAGTATGTGTAAATCTAGCAGATATGAGTAGTATAGCATGAGTAGTATAGCATGAGTAGTATAGCATGAGTAGTATAGCATGAGTAGTTATTTGATATTTAGTAAGATGAAAGTTAGATAGATAAACCAATGCAAAGTAAACGTTGTATGTTTCTTCTATGAAACTGAGAAGAGAAATTATCTTCGTAGCTACTGTAGCTTTGAATATCCATCGGTCAATCTCATCTCATCCTAATAGTCCCATCGAATGCCATCTCACAAATAACCAAACATACAAAACTAGCGCACCTCGAGCATTCTCATTTATCCATGCCCATCCTAGCATATTCATCTCTATCCGTGGACTCAAACTTATTTGTATTCAATCAAGACAAACGCCTCCTTTCTACAAAACCTCATACGAGATCTCAATTTAATTGGCGGTAAAATGAAGTATAATTGGCGATTTAGACGTTACATTGAAAGCTGATTGGATTGATGAGTTGAGCCACGGGCGCGTAAACCCCATTTGGTGGACTGTGCTATGTCGGTTATGTCAGGGTCAAGGGGGTATACCTAGCTATTTTCTGCAAGTAGAAGTTAGAATACGGAATAGTTCTACGGAACGT